>PITA01013684.1:24875-56657 GCA_004023965.1 Spilogale gracilis | reverse complement strand
AAAAAAAAAAAAAAAAAAAAAAAGATGATTACATCAAAAAATGGGCAGGAGACATGAAGAGGCACTTCTCCATAGAAGACACACAAATGGCTAATAGATACATGAAAAAAATGTTCGTCATCATTAGCTATCAGGGAAATTCAAATCAAAACCACACTGAGATACCACCTTACACCAGTCAGAATGGCCAAAATTAACAAGACAGGAAACAACAAGTGTTGGAGGGGCTGCTAAGAAAGGAGAACTCTCTTACACTGTTGGTAAGAATGTAATTTGGTGCACCCACTTTGGAAAACAGTGTGGAGATTCCTTAAAATATAAAAATAGAGCTATCCTATGACCCTGAGATTGCACTACTGGGTATTTACTCCAAAGATACAGATATAGTGAAAAGAAGGGCCATATGTTCCCCAGTGTACATAGGAGCATTGGCCACAGTTGCCAAACTGTGGAAAGAGCCAAGATGCCCTTCAAAAGATGAATGGATAAAGAAGATATGGTCCATATACATAGTGGAATATTACGCCTCCATCAGACAGGATGAATACCCTGTTTTTGTAGCAACATGGAATGCACTGGAGAAGATTATGCTGAATGAAATAAGCGAAGCAGAGAAAGTCAAATATCACATGGATTCACTTACTTGTGGAGCATAAGGACTAATATGGAGGACAGTAGGTGAAGGAAAGGAAATGTGAATTGGGGCAAATCAGGGAGAGAGATGAAACATGAGGGAATTTGGACTCAGATACCACCTGAGAGTTTTGGAAGGGAGTGGGGTGGGGGAATGGGTGAGCCTGGTTGTGGGTATTGAGGGCACGTATTGCATGGAGCACTAGGTGTGGAGCATAAACAATGAATCTTGGAACACTGAAAAAATAAAATAATGTAAAAAAAAAAAAAAGAAGTTTTTTTTTTAAACCAGTGTGTTCCACAAGACTTTTTTTACTTTAAAAACTACAAAATTTTCAAATAGTTAATTCATGTGTTTATGTTGATTTATTTTTACCTCTTTCAAGATATTATATTTAACTTAAATTGTTCCTTTTCAGAAAACTATATTTAACTTAAATTATTCTTTTTCCATTTCCTTTACTATATTTTTGGGGGTGTTACACTTTCTCTGCATTTAATTTGAAATAACTATTTTTTGGACATTTGTCTTATTAAACTCTTGAATTACTATCAATTGTACATTTCTCTTTTTTTTTGCTAATATCTTCTGACCTTCTGTGTGGTTAGATTTGACTGTGAGTGTTTTTCTCTGTTGGCTTTTAGGAAAGGAAGGTAAATAACTCACCTTCTGCTTGTGGTCATCACTCTGAAAGAAAATCCCCAATCACTCCAATTCCAGGACTCATAATTCACAGGTGCTCTTTCTTTCTTCTTTTATTTTTCTAATATCTTTTATTGTTATCCATCTTCCAAATTTAAAACAAATCTCTTTCTCATGAGGTTTTTTCTGATTATGCCAACTAGTATGAACCTCTCCTACCAAGATACATTTGAAGTGCATGGGTTCTTCCAGCTTTTATAACATATGACCTTTTCTTTTTACTTGTGTTTCTACTCTTAATGTCTTAATATCCATTTATTAAACATTTTTCCAACACTTAAAATTATATTTCAAAAGTTTCATTTTTAATAGTTTTGTTATTGGTGGTGATTTGATATGTAGGCAACACATCTTTACTTTGCTGTGTATTACATTTTACATTGCCTCAGGTAGGTAAACACAAAGACAATGTCTATAGTCCCATGTTGATAAAATTCTAATTTGTGGTTTACTGATTTTATATCTATTTATAAATAATGGGAAAATATTGTTCAATCTAGGTCAATTCCATTGTGTGTTAAAAGACAAACTGAGGCATATTAAAATATTAAGAATTTATTTGAGCAAAAATCATTTCAATTCAGGCAACAATCCATCTAGTGGATAAAGAGAAGCTCTGAGGGGCTGTACAAAATGAAAGACATTTATAAGCAGAAGAGAGTGGGGCAGAGAAGTTATAGTAGAAAAAAGAGGGTTGATTGTTGCAAGATTATTTTCTTTTAGGGATTAGCAGTGATCTGTGAGGCAGATGACTTAACTAGTACTGTCCAGGCAATTCCCAATTGACTGGTTTAAGTTTGCATTTCTGGGAGAATAGAAATCAAAAATTGTTTTGGATTTGTGATAATGGGTCTTAATATAAGTTATTCCATTTTGGATCTGTTGTCTTGTTTTTAATAGTAGAAAAGTTATATTTTTGATGATGAGTTGCTACAAGGACTTTTAATAACCTTTCTACCTTTTTATTAAGTATTTAATTTCTATGAATTATGACTAATTATAAGATAAAACATAATAAACTCTAATTTTCAATGTGGGTAATTTAAGAAGTTATTATTAAGGATAAAATGTATCTAAATATTAAAAGTAAATAAAAAATAGCTGGTTGGGACACCTGGGTGTCTCAGTTGGTTAAGCATCTGCCTTTAGCTAAGGTCATAATCCTAGGGTCCTGGGATTGAGTCCCACATTGGACTCCCTGCTTGCTGGGGAGTCTGCTTCTCCCGCTGCATGCTTCTCCCTCTGCCTGCTACTCCCCCTACTTGTGTTCTCTCTCTCTCTCTCTCTCTGAGACAAATAATAAATAAATAAATAAATAAATAAATAAATAAATAAATAAGATTTTTAAAAAATGGCTGGTCAAAAATGCACAACTCTAGTTTTGTTTTGTTTTTGTTTTTTTCCTCTTTCAATTTGTAGTTATCATGTGGTTAGAAAACTAAGATTTTTTGAAGTAACTTAAATGTAGAAAGATTTGTCTTTTAGTCAGGAAAAATAGTTTTATCCAGTTTCACCATTTACTAATTTTCAACTCAATATAAAATTTCTTCAGTGTTAACATATGTTTAATAACAATTTAAATGAGAAGTGATTGCAAAATATCTTTCAGTTCTCAGTAGAAACTTTTTCTTCAACTTAGTGCCCCAAAAGGGAGCCTGAGAAATTAGCAGAAGTGTGGGTTTAACAATGTCTTCAGACATCTTATATTTTATATTATTTTTAAATTTTTAAATTTTTTTTCTTAATTTATTTTTTTTTTAAGTAACCTTTACACCCAACGTGGGCTGGAAGCCATGACCCCAAGATCAAGAATCACAAGTTCTTACAACTGAGCCAACCAGGTGTCCCTATTTTATAATTTTTTGAAATATATTTTAAAAATATTATTGGCTTTTTATTAAGTTAAAAATTAAATATAGTTCACACACAAAAAAACGTGAACAATGTGTGGTGGGTGATCTAAATTTAAAATGAACTCATCTATAGGTTACCAAAAAGGAATATATTAGAACAAATTTATAATACACAAATCAGAAAAATTTTATATAGTTTTCTACATCACTAAGAATATCTTAAATAGAGGGGCGCCTGGGTGGCTTAGTTAGTTAAGCTACTGCCTTCAGCCCAGGCTATGATCCTGGAGTCCCAGGATTGAGTCCCACATCAGGCTCCCAGCTCCGTGGGGAGTCTGCTTCTCCATCTGACCTTCTCCCCTCTCATGCTCTCTCTCATTCACTCTCTCTTTCTCAAATAAATAAATAAAATATTTTTAAAAAAGAAAAGAATAACTTAAATATAATAGTATTGCTCTATCTTCCCGAGTACATGGTTGAGTGACTTCTCTTTCTATTTTTTTTATCTCCAAGTAGATGTGTTTTTTGATTATAAATAACCCGAAGCTTTGGAAGAAGTAATAACCTGACTTTCCAACAGAGTCTCACTTCATTGCACTCATTTCTTTTTGCTTGGCCTTAAGATGAAGAGCTTAGACCTAGGTAGAAAATGTTTTCATTTTTTTGTATTATGGTTTCTCTTATCTTTAATTCAGGAACTGATGTAATTTTTAAAGTGTCTTATATTTGTCTGCTAGAGATGTTAGATAATATGTGTTCCATTCACAATTGAAGTTTCTCGGCCTTATAGATATTTGACATTGTAAATCCACATTATTTCCCTATGACTACAGTGGGCAGAATTTCTCTTTAACTTTAGTTTTGGATTTCCTTACAGAATGTTGACTCATTCGTGAATATTTCCTGAAGTGACCCCTGCTTCCATGTTATTTATTATACCTTCTTGCAAATTAAAACAAATATTATTATAGAAAGAATGGAAAACAAAGCAAACTTGCACAAATTGAAAAGAGTATCCCTTTCTGATATGGTCCATACAAGGACCAAACTTGAACTGGAATCTACCCCTAATTATTTCACACATTGGCCAGGCATTAAGGTCCACTGAACCATATGAACAAGTGATCCAGTCTTCTTCTTCTTTTTTTTTTTTTTTAAGATTTTATTGATTTGTATTTGACACAGAAAGAAAGCACAAGTATGCAGAAAGGCAGGCAGAGAGAGAGGGGGGGAATCACACTCCCCGCTGAGCAAGGAGCCCAATGTGGGGTTGATCCCATGACCCTGAGATCATGACATGAGCCAAAGGCAGAGTCTTAACCCACTGAGCCACCCAGGTGCCTCAAGTGATCCAGTCTTCGAAGTAATTATTTTGATTTTTAAAAAGACTTTGTCTTTAACTTAAAAAAGACAATTGTTTCTACCACTGCTCAGCAGACAGCTATTACAACTGCTAAGGTAACCAGGTAAAACTGGTATCAATACAAATAAGAGTGACCACTTAAGAAAACGTTAGAAAGAAAAAACATTCTTTCAATTTTGAATTACTGGTCCTTAAATACATAACTCTAAAATGTAGTTATATTAATTCATTGAAAACTACTCTAGCAATTTAGAATTGCCTGAATTAGGCACTAATATCAGGTTTTTATGTTCATTATAAATATTTTCAAATTAACTTTGAAATGGTAACCAGTCCAGAGGTCAACTATAACTATGTAGTCACTAAATCTGGTATTAAAGTTTGGCCATTTTATAAAGTGGCCGTTTTATAAAGCCACTTTTTAAAGTGGCTCTTTGGAAGATACTATTTTTCAATTATATGAAAATTGAGGCCAACATTCTAAATTTGAGTCCAAGATCCCAAGATACATATTTCAAATCTGTTTCTTGACATCCCTCACTTTTT
The DNA here is from genome assembly GCA_004023965.1 of Spilogale gracilis. Lineage (NCBI taxonomy): Eukaryota > Metazoa > Chordata > Mammalia > Carnivora > Mephitidae > Spilogale > Spilogale gracilis. The sequence continues at coordinate 51,559 of PITA01013684.1, read as the reverse complement.
TTTTCTTAAGATTTTATTTATTCATTTGACAGAGAGAAACAGCAAGAGAGGGAACACAAGCAGGGGGAGAGAGAGAGGGAGAAGCAAGCTTCCCACCAAACAGGGAGCCTGATGTGGGGCTCAGACCTGGGACTCCAGGATCATGACCTAAGCTGAAGACAGACACTTAATGAATGAGCCACCCAGGGGCCACTCCATCACTTCTTTATCAATATATATTGTACCAGATTTCTAGAATCAAGTATATAAGCAGCAAAATTCTTAATTTCTATTTCTTACACTTTTTGCAGCCTTTGTTCTTTAAAAGCCTTCATCTACTGAGGATGCAATGTACATAAACAATTTTTACAATAATATCTGATAAGTGCTACAATAGCACTTAAAATTCTATGAGAATGTACAATAAAAATAAATAAACTTAAAGAATTTATAAATAAACTTAAAGTATTAAAAATAAAGTACACAAACCAAAATTCTAATAGTGAACTCAGGAACTGAAGGTTGGTCCACTTGAAATTTTTGACTGATGACTTAGAATCTTCTAGATGTAATAAAAAATATATAAAATATATTTGCCTTTAAATTGAATTAACTCAACAATAAGGTATTCCAGTATATTCACACACCAAGTACTGAAAAAAATGGATTAGTAATCCACTTCTACCTGAATAAAATCATAAAGGATGACTGAAGTTTGGGTCTGAACAGAACAGAGATGATTATTCATGTCACAGTAAGCCACATGAGCAAAAACATAGGGGAATGAAATTGCAACTTTGGAAAATTATAAGGAAAATTGGTTTTATGAGCATCTGCATTACAAAGAGGAGCAATGAAGAAATTAGTATCAAATACCACAATCTATGGAATGTTGTGTGTAAATTATAATATACTAAATAAATGTAACATATTTCTATTATGTATGGCAAACAATTATTGTCAAGATTAAATCAAATAGTATAAAACATTTTCTTTTCATCTGAATTTAGTTTTGCTCAAGAGCAGATAGATCTTGAGACAAAGATTCAAGTACAATTAGTTTACTTTGGAAGTCATTCCAAGAAAAAGGTAGAGGACACATGAAGTGGTAGTTAACAACAATGATACCAAGGAAATTAGCACCATGATTGACTGGGGCTTCATCCTGTGGGAAACGCAGAAAATGTGCCTTGGGGTTTTTCCATCCAGGGGTGAAGAAAGTAAGGATATTACTCCACTGATCATAGGTCAAGGCATGTTCAAAATTTTTCTTTCTGATATTTCTGACCTATTGTATGCATGGATAAGGCAGATTTCTTCCACCAGGTGAAGCCTTCAGCAAAGAGACATAAATTAGAAATCAGTGCAATCACTGGGTGTGGGGAATAGGGAATGAATCTTGGAACACTGGAAAAAAAAATTAAGTAACAATAAAAAAAAAGAAAAAAAAAGAAATCAGTGCAATTACATGCATGCTAAGGACCAACAGCTAGCTCCTGAGAAGTACCCCATCAATGCTGGCTACATACACCTTTTATTGGATAAGCATCATATAACCATTTGCTACACATACAACATTTTAGAAATAGAGAGGCCAAGATCCACCTGTGAGACTTAGTTTGTTATGTAGGATTCTTGATTTTGGCTTGGGCTATGAGACTGAGCTTACATCGGATTCTACCCTGGGCATGGGTAAAAGAAATTATCTTTCTCTTCTCCCTCTGCCTCTCTCCTTACTCTCTGAATTGAGCACATGCTCCTGCTTAATCTCAATCTCTAAGGAAGAAGAAGAAGAAGAAGAAGAAGAAGAAGAAGAAGAAGAAGAAGAAGAAGAAGAAGAAGGAGAAGAAGAAGAAGAAGAAGGGAAACAAAAAGAAAAAAACAGAGAATTTAAACAGACAAAAATAACATAGCAAAACAGTTAAATATATCTTCAGACTTTTTCTATATTGCTATCTTAAAATTATCTTTAGATTGTTTTTTTAACAATTATTTATTTTGACATTTTGATAGACTATTAACATTTGTATTTGATTTCCTGGTAACTATTAATTAAATGGCAAAAAACATTTAATCAGAATTATTTCTCTGCTATATCACTTTATAATAAAACCTTTCCCACTATTTCATAACTTAGGCTTTTTCGTTTTGCATACAGCTTTCTTATTTGTATCTATTCCCTCTGCCTGTAGCATACTCATTCTCAAATCATTCCCATTAGTTGCTCAAATATTCAACTCAACTACATTATTCAGTGTAAAGACTATACAGTGTAGACAGTGTGACAAGAAACAGAAATAATAAGTTATAAATTGTATTTTATATTCTTATGGAAATTTTTAATCACCATAGTTGAAATTTAAAAACAAATCAGTAGGTTTTTCATGCAACTGGAAGTAAAAACCAGACAAGATGATGTTTACATTTTATATGAGTATGTTTTCACTCAAAGTTAATTATTATTTAAATATAATTTTATATTACTCAACATGACAGAAGTAGAATTTTCAAAGGCATTACATTTTCTTCATAAGTAAACCCTAATCATTTAGTTTGTAAGAGCATATAAGTAATGGAAATTTACCATGGTTAACTTGAGTAGAAAAACAATTGGTTAGAAAAATATCAGGTATTTTGCAGAATCAGAGCCTGGAGAACCAGGATTAGCAAAAGGCAGCATTAGGAAGCTCTAAGGGCTATGCTTAAGAAATTACTCAATAATCCCATTAGAAAGTTTCCACAAGTAATGAAATTCTGTTTTATTTGCTTCATCATTAAGTCATTTATCTCAAGATTGGAAATCCCAGGGCAATGAGTCAGATTGATCTAATTTAACTCTCACCCCTTATTTATGTAAGGGCATTCAAAATCCCGTCAAAAGGGAAAATATAATTCTCTAACAGGGAATTGGGCTACTCTTAGAAATATGAAGGAATGGGTAGATACTGGGTCATTGATAAGCAAAGACTTTCAATATATGGAAAAAATAATTTGAATTCTATTTTTGAAACTAAGAACTAAGTCAATTAAATAACCCTCAACTCTTAATGTAATACTTTTAGAGTAAAGGGACAAATTTATAGGCAGATTATTTTGTGGCAATTAAGTGAGTTTGAAAGAGGGTAAAGATAAGAGATAAGTATCCAATATTCAAAACCTGCTCAAATGTTAGCTAGTATGACTGAAAGCCATTGAACTGATTGCGTCTATAATTCTGTCATGGTATTGAGAGTTAGAATCTTAAACTTTTGACTCTTTTTGCCTTGGAAAAATGGCTGATCCCACACATTTTATAAATTGTATATATTACATGAAGAAAAATGTACAGATCATGAAATGGGCACAGGGAAAAGGGGTTATGAAAGCAAGGATGGGGGAATTAATTTTTTTTATCATTTCTGTTTTTACTTTCTTCACATGCACAATGAAAATATTAAATTTCTTTTTATATTACCAAATTAAAAAATTATTCCTTTGAAACATGTATGAAACTCATAAAAATCTTTTTTGTGGTCCTGAGATAAGCTGTGGTCAATTATAGAAATGGCCACGAATTTGTCATATTCCTCCATCACAAGATTTGTTATATCATTTTGCAGATCCTCTTTCCAAGAGTCAAAATCTAATTCCTGACACATTGAACTTGGGCATGGCTTGCTTTGGTCAAAGAGACATTAGTAATTGTAAAACAAACAGAGGTTTGGAAAGCACTTGCACACCGGGCATTCTCTTTTGTTACTCTTGGGACCTGATGCCAACCTGTGAATAATTCTGAACTACCCTGGTGGATGATAAAAGACACTTAGCCTAGTTTCACTTGCCACATCAACTGACAACCAGCCAACCTCTAGAAATAGAGCAACACCATTAAACCATCAGCTGAACAAATGCATGAAAGAACCTAGTTAAAACACCAACTGATCTGAGATCTAATCGCCAACAAATAAAATCATGGGAGAAATAAATTGTTGTTGTTTAAAGCCACTATGTTTTGTTTTATAGCAAAAACTTACTTTATACAATTGTAAGAGTCGACCACCCAAGAGGGAGGTCAGCTGGGAGCCTTGGAATGCCACATCTGTCAAGGAGGACTCTGAGAGACCAGTTCCATGCAAAAGCAAAGGGTTTATTCGAGCATGCTTGGGCTCACAGCCTGACCCCAAACCAGTCAGTGGCTGAGAGCCCCGAGTCTTTCAGGGAGTGGCCTTATATAGAACTACATTGACCGTTACAGCAGAGCCCGCACATTGACGGCCAATTACTGTGTAACAAATCATACATTTTTACCAATCATTGCAAGCTGCGTTTGTACATTTTCCAGGAAGAAAGCTTTGGACAGGTTGCCAAGGATGGCGGTTTCGGTTGGAAGCTTTGAATGGGTGGCCAAGGGTGATGGTTTCGGTTGGGTCCCTACTTTCAGGCAGTTGAGCTACTAACATCCGGGAGAATGGGGGCCCTACAGCAGCCTTTTATTATTTTAACATCCGGGAGGGTGGGGGCCCTGCAGCAGCCCTTCACAATCTTTGGTGGGTTTAATTGTGTCCCCATAAAATACATATCTTGAAATCCCAACTCCTAGAACCTCAGAATATTAACTTATTTGGAAACAGAATTGTTGCAGTTATTATTGTGTAATAATGAAATCACTGTGCAATAAGGTGGGCCCCCAGTTCTATATGTCTGGTGTCCTTATATAAAGGGGAAAATTTAGACATTGACATGCACACAGGGAGAGTGCGCTGTGAAGATGAGGGCAGAGATGAGTGATGCTTCTACAAGTGAAGGAACAAACGAGATTGCTAGAAAATTACCAGAAATTAAGGGAAAGTCCTGGAATAGATTCTTTGTCAGAGCTCTCAGAAGGAAGGAACACTTATCAATGCTTTGTTCTCAGACTTCTAGCATCCAGACTGTTAAACACTATATTTCTATTATTTCCACCTGCCAGTGTGTGGTACTTTATTATGGCAGTTGTAGCAACCAAGTACACAAACTATATTGGCTAGTTTGTGGCCATTAGTGGAAGTCTGCTGGGGTGGCCTCTTGGGCTTCTCCAGAATACTCTTCTGCGTAGGTGACCTAGCTGAATCTTCCCGCCCTCGGCTCTTAGCCTGGGGGCAGACTGGCAAACTTAGCCCCACCCAGCAGTCCAGCCTGAAATCTGCCTAAGGCCTTAGTGATAGCTGCTAATGAGCTCCTATTGGCCCCTCCTACTTCTTTTACTCCCTCCTTTCCTCCCTATATAACTGTGTCTCTGATACAATAAAGCTGAGATTGCAGCGCCTTCAGGGCTGACTCGACTCCAGGCTTGGTGTGGTTTCTTTCCTGGTTTCAAGGGGGGTGGCCGGGCCTTCAACACCATCTCACTCAGCCCCGGGAGGATAACAGGCTGGTCCAGTTATCCCTACCCCGCACCAGTGTTGCGGAGAGAGCAACAAAACTAAACTAATGTTTCCTTGAAGGTTTTTTGGTTACTATTTCCTCTGCCCAAAGAATAATTTTCTCACTTTCCCTCACATTCAAATTCCAGCTCTAGTGTTGCTTTACCCTCAATTCTTTGCTCTCATAATCCAAATGATCCTTCCTCCAGTCACCCTCTATTACTTTCTTTTATTTTCTCCATTATACTTATCTCTAATGAAGCTACTTATAATCTTTGTTTACCTATTTTAAGTCCCCTTTAATCAAAAGTAAGCCCCATGAGAACGGCCTCCTTTATTGTCTTTTTATTACTGTATCCATAAGACAGCATATAATAGGTCCTTAATAAATATTAATTGCATAAAGTAATACATAGATAAGCCAGAAAGCACTTAAATAAGTTATCTCATAATTAAAAATTTAACCTATGTAAGGTATTCTCCATCAGATACACTCTTGAATAATGTCATGATTTGCATAGAGTATGATTGTTTTCTGAGAATTTGTCTAGTATTTACACACAATTTATTAGTAATAGAGCTAGAAATATCGAGCTTTAGGTTTTCCTCTTTTCAATTCTTGGTGATAATCTTCTCTTAACCATTTAGAGATGCAAATATAGTCACCATAATAATTAAAATATGAATTATGAGGATACAAAAAGAGACTCTGATTGACAAAATTGAATCTAGAGAAAGTCAAAGTCCTTGGAGATGTCAGGAAAAGGGATTAGACCTTAACAATAAAACTATAAAGTGTAAAGTGTACACAAATAATAATCATATGTACCCCCCAACCCTCACTAAGGCTAAATAAGGAAAACCTGCTGAAGAAAATGAAGTGATGGAGATGCTGGATCACATTGAAGAAGAATGTGAATGAAGTAAGATAATAGGAACCAGAAGATCATGTTGAAAAGAAATGGGGTCAGGGGGTGCCTGGGTGGCTCAGTTGGTTAAGCGACTGCCTTCAGCTCAGGTCATGATCCCGGAGACCAGGGATCGAGCCCCACATTGGGCTCCCTGCTTGGCAGGAAGCCTGCTTCTCCCTCTCTCACTCCCCCTGCTTGTGTTTCCTCTCTGGCTGTGTTTCTGTCAAATAAATAAAATCTTTAAAAAAAAAAAAAAAAAAAAGAAATGGGGTCAGAACTGGCAGACAGTTACACACCATCTGAGGCTATATTCTACTAGTGAGAAATAGAAGCATAACTGTATATCTATTCATGTTCATGTTTGTAAACACCACACACAACCCAAACAGATGCACATTCCTGACATTGATATTTCATTTTTTGTGTATTTATTCATTTAGTTATTTTTAAAAGATTTTATTTATGTATTTATTTATTTGAGAGAGAGAGCAGGAGCAGTAGGGAGGGGCAAAGGGGGAAGAAGAAGATGACCCCCAACTGAACAGGGAGCCCAATATGGGTCTCAATCCCAGCATGCTGCGATCATGATGTAGCTAAAAGCAGATGCTTAATGGAGTGAGCCACCCAGGCACCCCTCATTGTTGTCTACTTAGTTACCAGTAATCTTCCAAGTAAAATTACCCTCTGTATTTATTTTTAAATGGACCTCTGTCAAAATATCTTTTAGCAAATGCCACAAGGTATTTAAAGCATCTGCTGTCGCGTGAATTGAGTTCCTGGATACCAACAGGAGTTATCATAGAGTAAAAACAAGCTTTTGAATCTGTTCTTTAATTCTATGGTTTTCTTTTCTTTTTTTTTTTAATCTTTTTTTTTAATATTTTATTTATTTGACAGAGAGAAACACAGCCAGAGAGGGAACACAAGCAGGGGGAGTGAGAGAGGGAGAAGCAGGCTTCCCGCTGAGCAGGCAGCTGGATGTGGGACATGATCCCGGGTGTCCGGGATCATGACCTGAGCCGAAGGCAGTCGCCCAACCGACTGGGCCACCCAGGCGCCCCTAATTCTTTGGTTTTTTAAGGGTGGGTTGGGATAGATAAAAAATCAACAGGCAGATGCTATTAGTTTTCTAGTCCATGAGCATTACCTAATTGGATAACACTGCAAAGAAGATGTCAATTTATTTTATTTTATTTATTTATTTTTAAAGTTTTTACTTATTTATTTGAGAGAGAGAAACACAGCTAGAGAGGGAACACAAGCAGGGGGAGTGAGAGAGGGAGAAGCAGGCTTCCCACGGAGCAGGGAGTCTGATCATGGGACTCCAGGATCATGACCTGAGCAAAAGGCACACGCTTAACGACTGAGCCACCCAGGTGCCCCAAAAGATGTCATTTTAAATAGATACTTTTCCTCTTGGCACAAAAGAAAACCAGCCTTATCATATAGGTAGGGCGGTGGTCATTTGTTCTTCTTCTTCTGACAATGTAATCTTCCCTGGATATAGCTTTGTACAGAAACCTCAACAAAAATTATGTATTCTCTTTAGGGATCCAAGTCTATTCAGAAATATGACTCATGACAGAATTATAGTTATTCCTTCTGTATGTCTTATTCCATTAACCAGAAATAAGTGCATTTTCACCAAAAAATAATCCAGTATGAAAAGCTGCAACCATACTTCACCTTAGACCATAATTTAACTTAGGTAATTTAAAAACTACTACCCAAAATGCATGCAGTGCCCCAATATCTCTACTTCTTAAAGGTCTTTATATTGAAATTTTGTATCACTACAACTATCTTTATTGGTTTCCCAGAACAAAGATGCCATCAAGCGAAACGAATATTAAAATCCCTTCTTCCTGAATCCAGACACACAAAAAGCAGCTTAGAGATTGCATGTGAAGAGGGATGTGTATATTAAAACTATAAAATTCAACACATATATATTTCATCTATATATCTCTATACATAATGTACATATTATATCTGTGCATATATATAATCTATATAGATGCTCTCTTTCTCTCTCTCTCTCTATATATATGTATATACGTAATATTCAATATCACCTCCTCCCTCAATTCCATCCTGTAGTTTTTACAATACATTTAATAACTTTATAACTCATTTTGGAGGAAGACATTATATATTCAACTGAATTAGCCTATTTTTATTATAGTTTGATATAATTTTCAAAAATAAATTATGAAGCATTATATAATAAATGACATAAATTTGAATAAAAGGGGACACCACCTGCTTAGATGCTGCAGGATTAATGGTAGAAACATTGACAGTAACTGCCAGCATTTTATTATCAATTATTAAATATTATTTATGTCCTACTATATATCCCAAGTAGAAATTTTTTAAATAGAAGTAAAATCTCCAGTGTTTAGTCAACTCACATGGGTTTATATACTCACCTCCCAGCCACCTTACAGTATTTGGGAAATTTCTGAGAGGACAATTTTTAATTTAGAGAATGGCTTATAACAACATAAAAATTTTAAATCATATTTTTAGGTGTATAATAAGCAGTATGTAAGAAATGACTGTTACCCATATTTCCTGAAGGTCAGCTGCTTAACCAATAAAAATATAGACCTGGTTTACTTCAAACCAAATCATATTAATAATCTTGTGTGTGAGTGTGTTTATGCACATCTTGCCAGTCAAAATTTAAACCCTGTTGCTGCTGTTTTAGGAAAAAATACATTTTGTCATTGCTTTCTGTGGAAAGTGTCTTCAGATTCTTCATCTCTAAAAACCTCTCCATCATTTGTTTTTAGCCTTAGCATAGGTTATGAAAAGTAAGGTCACACACACAATACACATGTACCAATACAGATCTATCTATCATCTATCTATCTATTTATCTATCTATCTATCTATCTATCTATCATCTATCATCTATTTTTCTAGATTCATCATTTATCTAGATGATAGATGATAGATATAGATATAGAGATGGAGATAGAGATAGAGATAGATATAGATAGATATAGATATATAGATATATATACATATAAATACAGATACATGACATTTTGAAGAACATTATTGTATATTTTGGCATTTTTTTATGGACAAACATCTTAGTATCAAATGCTGTAGAAGCCATAGTTTAAATTGAATACAGATTTATTATGGGGAATATTGTATATGATCTCTAAACTGATACTTGCATATCTTCAGCATATAGATTAAAAATACTGCTACTTATCTATTGCTTACGAGGATGAACTCAACTCACAGCAATTTGAAAATCTTCAGTCTTTTCCCACTCTTTGTAAACTGTAACATTTATAAAATCCATCTGTATCCTATGTCCACAAGAATAACTATGTATGTCATCTTTATAATGATAAGTAGTAGGAAAATCAGTTATGATTTATTGCGCCTCCATTCCAAACAGTTAGAGGGTCTGTCAAGATATATTCCTGGATTGCAAGTTTATCTTCCTAATGCATGCAAACAACTTGTAGATATATCAAAGCAAGTAGACATTGGAGGGAGTTATAAGTAGAGGTGCTCTATCTGTTATACTACTCTAAAACTAGGAGATTTAGCTAATATTTCTTGCTCAAAAAATTCAGTGGATACACATTTTCTACTTTAAAATACTGACATAAATCTTATATATTACCTTACATTGTAAATAGCACCTGCAGCATGACATCAGACATGAAGGGAACCTGAATTAGATAATAGCAAGAGAGAATTAAGAAATATTTTGATATAAAACAAGTAACAGGTGTGTCTGGGTGGCTCAGTCTGTTGAGCATCTGACTCCTGATTTCATCTTAGGTCATGATCTCAGGATCTTGGGAGAAAGCACCCAAAATAGGCTCCCCATTCAGTAGGGAGTCTGCTTGGGGATTCTCTCCCCTCCCCCTTGCTCATATTCTCTTTCTCTTTCTCTCTAATAAATAAATAAATCTTTAAAAAATAAATAAAACAAGTAATAGATTTATGATCTTCTGTACTTGGTCACAGTTTTGCTACATTGCAGAATGGAAAGGAGATGTTCAATGCAAGTTCAAGATCCCAAGATACATAACTCAGTATGGTAATGGTAGGCAGTAATACATGAATTGCACTAATAATTGCATAATTTAAGGGGGAATGTATTCCTCCCATATTTGTGCAAATGTGAATTTGACATTTCTGTGTGATTCTTGGTTGGAAAAGAGGATCTCAATAAGTAATATCAATTGACTTCTTTGTGTGTTTATTGTGCTACCGCTGCTAACAGCATCACTGCCTCTACTATAAATAAACAGAAGAAGAATAGGTAGAAGTATATTTAAAAGTTGAACATCTTTACAGAGGCTATATAGAATGAAATTATGAGTGACGGACAGCACCTGCTGGCATATCTGTTTGGCCTTTGAATCCAGAAACTAATCTATCCATATGGCCAGGAACTTAGATTCTGTAGGAATATGTGAGCTGCAGTAGAATAATAGGAAACCTACATACCCTGATGACAGTCCATTCATTAAGAAGGGACTGACCAAGACTGAGACTATTCCCATGGCTGCAGCTGAAAACTACAAAGCTACATGTTTACTTGGGGTAGCTGCAGTGTTGTCCTTGGGAATCCAGCCAAGCAGCACTATGTTCCTGAGAACCCGTGGACAAGGTATCCAAATATAAAATATGTTTCAAAATGGATTTATTGGAGGCAACCATAAGATGGAAAAGGAAGGAAAAACAAATAAAAGAGAACTTCCCACTCAAAAGGGCTTATAAAGGACATTTTTCTAAAACAAAAGAAGAAAAGAAATATCTCCTAAAATCAAGAACTATGATGAATCATTTAATTAAAAAAGAAATCTAGGGGTGTCTGGGTGGCTAGGTTGGTTAAGCGACTGCCTGCGGCTCAGGTCATTATCCCGGAGACCCTAGATTGAGTCCCATATTGAGCTCCCTGCTCGGCGGGAAGCCTGCTTTTCCCTCTCTCACTCCCACTGCTTGTGTTCCCTCTGTCGCTGTGTTTCTCTCTGTCAAATAAATTAAAAAAAAAAAAAAGAAGAAGAAAGAAAGAAATCTAAAGCATGTTGGCAAAGACTTACACAAGGTTATTTTGGAATATATAAAAATAATAAAATAATAGCATCCATAAATATAAACAGTAAGTTAAGCAACACAGAAAGAAGTAAATCAAGAAGTAGATATTCAAAAAAGTGAAGAAATATTTTTATTGGAAAGAAATTAAACATATGGGCATATGGGATATTATCTTATATCCAAACAAAATTCAGTTTTGTATACATCAGATGCTGACATTGAGCTACTAATGGTTAAGTGCAATATTCATCATCATACGACTACAGTGACCTAAGATAAGATTTCTAACTCAGGTGTCATGACATACAAAACTCATGTTATTTCCAAAGTTCTGTTATCTTCTTGTGGCATAAAATTAAGTTGAATTTGTAGGACTGAAGCTTACACATACAATCTCCATATATTTTTTTGGAAAATTCTGGAGTCTAGAAAATACATAATAATGAATAAATGCAATGTTTATTGAGCTCTGCTCCCATAATACCTATTCAAAGCCTGGTTAAGCAGGCAAAGGGAAATAGGAATCATCTTGCATGCCTTCAGCATTCGAAATATTTTGAGCTTTTTTCTATTCCAGCTACTATGCTAAAACCTGGAAGACAGGGTTACACAAAAGACACAGTATTTTTATGAGTCCACAGTCTCAGCAGGAGGGAAGGTACTCCCTTCCTCATAAAATAAATCATAAAATAATCATAAAATAAAGTTATAAATGTGTTAAGTATCATATGAAACACAAGTGGCAAGACAAGGAATCAGAGCTGACTTGGATGAACTCTAGAAGGCTTTGTAGTAGAAAATTGGCGTGAAAATAGTAAATAGGGGTTCATAGACACGTATGAGGAAGTTGAGTAAAATTGACATTGATTAATAGTGCCCCTGGGACTTTATTAATAATGTAGGGATTTTAGGACATATACAGCTCCCTTAGCATGATAAGTGGAGGGTATGTATACACGAAGGGCAAGAGATGATTAAACTTGTCTTGTCATGTAAGGTTCAGAGAAGTATTGCCACTAGTTCTAGCTCAAAGCAGACTATGAATAATGGACCATCTTTCTAAAACTAAGGAAAGGAATAAATGTTGAAGGAGTCAAAGTCAACGCACTACGGACAAGCATGAATAGAATTTCTTCCAAGATAGTTCAGATTTATAAAGTGCATTATATTAAAATACACACACACACACACACACATACACAGATGTAAAGGGGATACAGTAAATCAATTTGAATAAGGAAGTAAGAATATGAAGAATTCTTGTTGATTCTCTCTTGAAAGAAAACACTTTGGGAAAAGAAAATTATTGGTTATAGTACAATGGTGCGCTGGTGTCACAGACAGGAAGAGAAAATGCAGCATGAAAGAAGGGAGCTGTATAATTTCAGGATTGTCATTATCTTTAGTTAGAAATTTGCAAAGGTGGTTTTTAAGTAAAAGGAAATTGGCCGTTAAAGAACAGTGTAAATGATTGCATGTCTAAACAAATCTTCCCTGAAGAAATCTCAGAGATTTCAATGGGACAAATATTATTTCAAACAGAAAATTATTTCATGAAAAATTTTTTTGGTCAAATAGCTTATCTTCTTTCTCCTTTGCTCTTATTTTCCTTCTCTTCATTCTCTGTATGTTCTCTCTCACACATACCCATAAACATGCACACATATTCAAGATTCAAATGCATTGTTCTTTTTCATAATAGTCTGAGACTTTGTAATATTTTCTCAGTCCCATCTTTCCTTAATGAGCTTTTCTTAAAAGACTACTTCACACTGTTTTCAAGTCACATCATTATTATAAGATGCATTTTAAATAATATAAATTCAATATTGATAAATTCATATTTTAATTAAATGTGAGTATTTGATTAATGCCTCCTAACTTAAAGTTATCTTAAAGGCATTATGATAGGCAGACTAACACCCTCTCTGAAATGTCCATATCCTAGTCTCCAGCACCTGTGAATTTGTCAGATTGCATGACAAAAGGGAAATTAGATGGCTAATCAGATAACTTAAAAATAGGGAGATTAGGTGGTCTTGGATTTGTGGAGACAGAAAAGAAGAGGGTGGTATAAGGGTGTTGGCATGCCTCTAACAATCTATCATAGGCAGAGCAGCTGGTCCTGAATCTGGCCTGGTGCATGGAGAAGCTGGAGTGCACTGACACTCAAGACGCAGAAAACCAACTCCAACCCCTCACGGTGCTCTTCTATTTTGGTGGGGAGGTGGATGGTGACAGTGATATGGCTTGCAGGTGCTACCAGAGGATGGAAGTTCTGCCTTTGTGATAGTATGATAGAAGGTGAGGCTAGAGAAGGTTGCTAGTACTTTATCTGAACCCTGCACACTTAAAGAACCCATTGCTCTAGGAGAGGTGGCTGATGTGCTCTTAGTCTGCGGACAACAGGACTCGGATGGCTCTCAGGATGCTAAGGAACTGAAATGGTTGATTCAGGACTGCCTAATTCAAGGGGGTGGGGTGGAAGTGCCTAGGGAGTGAAAAGCAACCCAGAGCAAGGGCTGTTGAGAGTAGGAGATGGACTCAAGGAAGTACATAAGCAGAGAGAATGAAAGCCTGGGCCTCTCTGGAACATGAAGCTTGGGTTAGTTTGGAGAGATAGGTTGTCTTGCTTTGACTCTGCTTCTGGGTTGGAGAAAACTCCCTCATTCTGTCTATGGCTTGGCCTCCTCCACTGGCCATGAAGCTTGGTTTGATCTCATAGATGCTTGAGTGCAACTCCTGGGTCCAAACAACCTGGATTCAAGTCCTAAGACCTCTGACAAACTAGTGAATCTCTCTGTGATTCTAAATGAGGAGGTAACACAACACCTACCTTATAATTTTGAACAGGAAATTGGTTAATTTATACAAAGGGGTTAGAGAGGTATTGTGGAAAAATAAAAATCAGACCGGCAGGAGACCAAGTGACACTAGTAAGAGAACTTGGGTTTATTTTATGCTGGTGAACCCAGATGAGCTTGGACTCAAAATTCTGGGCTTAGGGCTCTGGAATTATATGGATTTTAAAAGTGAATGCAGGGGGTCTTGAGCACAGAGTCTTTCCAGGAAGGCCTTGTCAGGCAGGAATAGGGTTGGTATCCCTCTCTGGTCAGTGACTCTGGTGCTATGGCCATGGGGCAGATGTTAGACTAGATCAGATAAGCACAAGATCCTGTTTGTAGGTTTTGGGATAGAATGTCCCTTCTTCCAGAAGGTGGTGAAGGAGAGGTGAATTGTGCATTTAGAAAACTTTTGTAATAAATGAAAGCGAGCACATTGTAGGAAGATTATTTTACTCAATCTTCAGGATTCAATTAGTGGGGAAGCTACATGACTGTATGCTGGTGCCCACTTTTGGAAAAGGATGTCCTGTCAAATGGCTTAGTGTTTTATGCCATTATGTCACATTGCCTGATAAACTCTATTTTCAATTAAAAAAAAAAAAAAGGAAATTATCATGGATTATTCAGGTCGACCCAATGCAGCCACAGAAGTCTGTAGTGGACAGGAAGGTAGAAACAGGTGTCACAGGGATGCCATATGAGAAGGATTCTAACCTCCCTTGTTGCCTTTAAGATGGAGGAGAGCTACAGGCTGGAATGGAGGCTGTCTCTGAAGGCTGGAAATGATAAGGAAAAGGCTTCTCCCCTAGAGCCTCCAAAAATAAACAAAGTCCTGTTGACACTGGATTTCAGGCTAGTGAGGTTTCTAACCCATAGAACTCTAAGGTACTATTAAATTGGCGGTAACTTGTGATAACAGTAATAGGGAACTAATTCAACCACCTATGTTTTCACAGTCTTAAACACTCTTATCATGATATCCTTCTTAATTTTGTATTCCTTTCACAATTAAAAATAAGCAAAAGATAAGTGAAAACATATTTAAAAGGACATATTTAGTATTCTACACATTTACGCATAATAGTACTTTTTATAAAAGTCAGTGAAGGTCATGATCTTATCTCCAAATATAGCAACATTATAAAACTATTTAGGAAATCAGCCTGTAATTCTTAGCAATCATAGCAATTTAGGATAACTCTATGTGTGTCATATATGTGTTGCTTAGACTGAAAATTCAAAAATGCTAAGAGGTTGTAGCAAAAAATAATAATAAAACATACAAATAAACCAAACTTAAAATCAACTGATGTCTGTATCTCAATAGTCTTAAGTAAATTTTAAACTCAGTCATTATGAGGGTTTTATTTGTATCTTAATTTTGTGGAAAGTGTTGAAGTCTGAAATATTTTAACTGAAACAAACAATGTTATTGCTAATATGATCATTGTTCAGAGTCCTAGGGTCCACCCTCTAGATCCAAGATGGATTCACACTGTCCGTGGTCATGTCATCTTTTCCCATTGTCCTCCTGAGTTTGCTATACCTTTTTAATTTATTTGTTTCATTAAATATTGTATTTGACTTAATATTCCAACAAATTTTAGTGTATGGTTTTTCATTGAAAATGGAAGGTTTCTGTCAAGCAGCTTCTGTTTCATGATCTTTTTCTTTTTTTATACAAGAATGGGAGTAGGAGAGGGTGTGGCTGGACAGTCGGTAAAAAATTAAAACCTAAATAAATTATTCTACCTCAAGTGAAATGTATTATATCATATTAAGTAAATCAAATACTTTTAGTAATACGAGTATACCTTGGTGAATATCTGATATTTACCAAGAATAATAAAATTCTCCAGCCTTTGAGAGATCAGATTTGTTAAAAGACAAAGACACAATAGAATGATTTATGCCATAGGATTTACTTGCCAACTACAAAACCTTGTATTATTAAAAAAAAATACTTAAAATTTATTTTTTTCTTTTATAATAACATCATGACAAATTTTGGTCAGGTAAAGCTATAAATAGAGAATAACATGGAGGACATTAGGAGAAAGAAAGGAAAAGTAAAGGGGGGGAGAGAATCAGAGGGAAAACCAACCATGAGAGACTATGGACTCCGAGAAAGAAACTGAAGGTTTTAGAGGGGATGGGGGTGGGTGGATATGTGAGGCTGGTTGAGTATTAAGGAGGGCACATATTACGTGGAGCACTGGGTGTTTTACTTAAAAAATGAATCTTGGAACACTACATCAAAAATTAATGATGGTGGTGCCTATCATTATGATAGGCATGATGGTGGTGTAGTCGTTAGAAGTCTGCCTTTGGCTCAGGTCATGATCCCAGAGTCCCAGGATTGAGCCCCGCATTGGGCTCCCTGCTCTGCTGGAAGCCTCATTCTCTCTCTCTCTCTCAGTCCCCATGCTTGTGTTCCTTCTCTAGCTGTGTTTCTCCCTGTCAAATAAATAAATAAAATCTAAAAAAAAAAAAAAAAGAACAACTAACAATGTGCTTTATGGTGACTAATATAACACAATAAAATTATTAACTTTATTACATTTGAAAAAATATAAGTGAGCCATTTATTTCAAAGATAAATTCATATCATTAAATACTTTAGTTACTTTGGGCAGTCTCTCCAACCATCCTCAATGACTTCTGTGCCCTGGTTCCATGTCCTTGTGTAATAGTCACTCTTTGAGTAAGGGTTGGACTTATTTGACAATCTTTTAAATAATAGAACACCATAGAAATGATGGGCTAACATTTCTGAAATCAGGTTAAAAAAAAAAAGACCAACTTTCATCTTGGAAACTCTCTCATTTATATGGAAAGAGAGAACAGAGAATAGGCAAGAGGGAATATTCAAAGACATAAATTCTGGACACATTCCCAGATTCTAATACAGAAATGTGAATCTTGGGTAGGATGGGAAATGTGCTCATACCAAGACACATTTTAATGACATTGCATTTAATGAATTATAGTTGTTGGGAATAGAGAAATAATGTCTAATTTTGAAAAGGAAAATAGGAACAAAAGAAATTGGATCAATTTTAAAAATTCAAGGAAGGAGAAAAAGGCAAGCAAAAGTAAAAGTAAAATTAAAAGAAAAAGTAATTATAAATGTATCAATCAACACAACATATTCAATACCTATTTTAAATATATTTTACCTGAGATATGTGTGTGTGTGTGTGTGTGTGTGTGTGTGTGTGTGTGTGTTTAATTGGCCTAATCTAGACATAGAATCTCAGAGTGGCTTAAACACTACAGGAGTATCAAATTAAATGGTATTCTACTGAAAATTCTCTTGTACTTTAAATTCATAGTTTAAAAAAGTATTGCAAAATGTTTTATATACTAGCAAATCCTGATTTAAAAAAAATAAAAACAGAGCCCTATAAATTTTGAGAAATAAAAAGAGAAATGAAAATAAAACTTTGGATATTTGTTCAAAATCCTATATAGGATAATAATGAGTTTCACAGAATTCTAGAATTATAAAGCATACTTAAATAATATTTTTACTGAAATTAGGGAAACATGTTTATCAACAGCTAATGAAAATTTCCAAAGATATTTATTAATTCTGTAACATACTGAATAAAATCCCAAATCCACATCTGTAAAAAACAAAGTGAACAAATCAATATATTAAAAATAGAGGGCACCTGGGTGGCTCAGTGGGTTAAAGCCTCTGCCTTCAGCTCAGGTCATGATCTTGGTGTCCTGGGATGGAGGCCCACATAAGGCTCTCTGCTCAGCGGGGAGCCTCCTTCCCCCTCTCTGTCTTCCTGCCTCTCTGCCTACTTGTAATCTTTCTCTCTGTCAAATAAATAAATAAAATCCTTAAAAAAATAAAATTAAAATTAAAATAGAAACTATCTTCTTAGCTTCTCATAATTGCCCCAAGCTAACAACAAATAATCCTCAGTGTGGTGACCCTGGTAATAATACTCGCTTTGAAACTGAGAACAAATAAACTTTCTATCATCACACTTAGTTTTCTTTTGTTAAGTTTATCCAGTGTAAGAGCATTACATAGAAGTAAGAACTATGAGCAGTTACCATATAAGAAGCATTAGTTTTCATGTATATCAGAAAACACAGAAGACATATTGGGTGGAAATATCCCCTTAAAAGCAACAACTGGAAAAAAAAATTAGATGTAACAAAAATAAGAGATGTTAGGCATTTGTATGAAAGTAACTGCAGTTCTTCAATTCCAGAGGTAATTGTGTGTGTGTGTGTGTGTGTGTGTGTGTGTGTGTAGAGTCAAAGAGAAAGAGCACTAACAAATGACTCTGAGATAGAATTGTTCTTTTTTTTAAGATTTTATTTATTTATTTGACAGAGAGAGAAACAGTGAGAGAGTGAACACAAGCTGGGGGAGTGGGAGAAGGAGAACAAGCTTTCCTGAGCAGGGTGCCTAATGCAGGGCTTGATCCTGGGGTCCTGGGATCATGACCTGAGTTGAGGCAGACGCTTAAGAACTGAGTCACCCAGGCGCCCCTAAGATAAAAATTAAAGCACGTCCCAGAAAGAAACAGATTATGAGAGAAAGATATATAGGATGAAGATAAATGAAAGATAGAGGAGAGAGAGAGAAATTGAGAGAGATAGAGGGAGGGAGGGGGGAAAAGGAGAGAATATGAACGAAGAGGGAGCAAGGGAAAGAAGGGGATAGGTAGTATCAAGGAGAAAATCCCAAGAACACTTCATGACTGGACAGATGGATAATAAAAGGAGATTTCTTCAATTGATGGGTAAGAGCTTTACATTTTATTCCCACAAGGTCCTGAATTTGCAAATTTTGTAATAAGAATGCCTCAATTTTACAATTCAAATAATAAAAAAGATTTAAAACAGAAAACAATATAAGTTGCAAATTTTGTCTAATACCTCAGAGTAGTTCTATATATTTTTTTTAAATCGCATTAACTGCAAGACCTCAGTAGCAAGCTTTACATTAGCACATAAATAACAGGAAATGAGAAGACTGTAGGAATTTATAAGATGCTGTGGTTACTTATATAAACATTCTCAGATCATTTGCAAGGTAACCCTGGTTATATAATGAACTTACATGAGGAGGCAGAGGTGGAAATGAGTTAGTGTGGGTGGGCGTTTTCATCCAGAGCTGAAGACGTTATTAGGCATAAGCACATGCACACAACTTCTCATTTGGAACATCAGTTCAAGTTAATTTAGTTTACAGCTATGCTTTAAAGAAATGACGATCTTCAAAATAGAGATTAAATGTACTGTAATAAGTTCTTCACTGTAATTTAATACTTTCTAGGAGGATTTGATTCCCCATTTGGTTCATCTGCAGTTTCTGTTTATCAGGATGTAGGCAAGATTTTTGTAAATGGGCTACTCACACCTCTATTGAAGGAACTTTCAAGAGGACATTTGCATGAATATTTATAGGTACCTAAGTGCTCTGACAGAGGCAGCATGGTCTTTTCTCTGTAACTTCTCATAAAATGATTTCACATTGATATACATGTTAATAGGCTTACCTTGTAAACTTCATGGAATAATTCTAAACTTCAAGAACTATACAAATCTAAGATTATCATTGAACAGAACTATTCAAGACTAAATTTGATGTAACACAATTATCAACTCTCATATATTGAAACATTCAAAATGCTTGCTGTTCAAGAATAACATCTACGTGAGAAATAGAAAACAAAATTGGACAATACTGGCCTCCGAATGAGCTTTAGAAGTAAAGAAAAGAAAGGAATATGACCAGTGGAAGTCATTTTAGAAATATTAATTGGCGGCACCTGGGTGGCTCAGTGGATTAAGGCCTCTGCTTTCTGCTCAGGTCATGATCTCAGGGTCCTGGGATCAAAGCGGAGTTGGGCTCTCTGCTCAGCAGGAAGCCTGCTTCCTCCTCTCTCTGCCTGCCTCTCTGACTACTTGTGATCTCTCTCTCTCTGTCAAATAAATAAATAAAATCTTAAAAAAAAAAAAAAAGAAATTTTACTTGGAAATATCCATAGGGTACTGAAGGTGGAAATGTGTAGACAAGGTCTATAACTCCATAGAGAAGTCTGCTCAGAGATCATGATTCGAAGCCAGTGTGTATTTGTTATTATTTTTTGCTTTATTTAATTGTTCCCAAATAAGTTTAATGCAACATAGTCTAGGGTCATTATGAGGATAATTAAGATATTTTATACTTGGAAAATCAAAGAAACTACTAATTAAAAAGGCACTGAAAATAGGCCCATCATATATTATACAGAGATTGTTGCCTTTTAGAGCCAGGGTCCCTGGGTGGCTCAGTTGTTAAGCATCTGCCTTTGGCTCAGCTCATGTACCAGGATTGAGTCCTGTATTGGGCTTCTTGCTTGGCAGGAAGCCTGCTTTACCCTCTCTCACCCCCCCCATTTGTGTTCCCTCTCTGTGTTTCTCTCTGTCAAATAAATAAATAAAATCTTAAAGAAAAGTAAAGTAAAATGAAATGCAAGACCAAACTCAAAGAAAATTGTCAAAATTTTCTGTTCTGATATTTTCCTATAATTTAGGAAAAACAATCCTTCATTCCATTTAATTGAGGAGAGGTAAACTCTTTTTTTTTTTTTTAAGATTTTTTTTTTTTCTTAAGATTTTATTTATTTGACAGAGAGAAACACAGCAAGGGAGGGAACACAAGCAGGGAGAGTGAGAGAGGGAGAAGCAGGCTTCCCGCCGAGCAGGGAGCCTGATGTGGGGCTGGATCCCAGGTCTCTGGGATCATGACCTGAGCGGAAGGCAGTCGCCCAACCAACTGAGCCACCAGGCGCCCCCCCCCCTTTTTTTTAAGGGAAGGGCTTAGCACTAGGAGGGAGGGGCCAATTTGTATCACTGCACCTTGCCTGGGGCAAATGTTGCCCATTTCTCTTGTGACCAAGCAATTTGGCAATGCGTTTGACACAAGAATTCAGGTATTTTGCAAAGTATATTGTTAAATTTAAGAAACAAAACTGATGAACATAGGGGAAGGAAAGGAAAAATAAGATATGAGAAAAACAGAGAGGGAGGCAAATCATAAGAAACTCTCTTAACTATAGGAAACAAGCTGGTGGTTGTAGGTAGGGGAATGGAGTAAGTGGGTGATGGGCATTAAGGAGGGCATGTGATGTAATGAGCACTAGGTGTTATATACAACTTATGAATCACTATATTCTACCCCTGAAACTAATAATTCACTATATATTAACTAATTTGAATTTAAATAAAATCTATATCTATATATACATATATAAACAGATGTGTGTGTGTGGGGGTGGGTCTCCATGGTTAAAACTGATGAAGAAAATTTGAAACCTCTCTTTAAGAAACATTTTTTTGGGGTGCCTCGGTGGCTCATTCAGTTAAGCATCTGCCTTCTGCTCAGGTTGTGATCTCAGGGTTATGGCATCAAGCCCAGACTCAGGCTCTGCACAGTGGGGAGACTGCTTCTCCCTCTCACTCTCCCACTGTGATCTCTCTCTCTCTAAAATAAATAAAATATTTAAGAAAAAAAACTTTTTTTATATTCTGTCCATGTGGAGAAATTATAAGTAGTAAGAGTATGTCTAAACAGTATAGTATACATGAAAATAAGCATATGGTTGGTCTTATGAAGATAACAAAAACACGACAAAATATACCATGCGATAAATACACAGCTGGCAGAATATGAAACTGATGTAGAAAGATAGAAAAATATTAGGGTTTGGAACTGAATTCCAAGAAAGAATTCTTGAGAAGCTTTTGGTGCAGGTGGTTTTATTAAAGCCGGGGGACAGGACCTATGAGCAGAAAGATGTGCAGTGGGGTCTAGAGGAGTGGCCCATTAAATACTTTCAAGTTGGGAAAGGGTTAAGGATAATGTAAGTCTCTAAGGAATTTTAGAAGCAAGGTTTCCAGTACCTTGAGGGGAATAACTATTGTTAGGAAAAGGTCATTTATTACTATCTAATAATCCTTGGTCATGAGATCCTTCAGATGTACATTGATGGGTCCTATGCTTGGGGGAATGAACTGTCAATCTGTGTCTTGGGAGGTAGAGATAATGGGGGTTTCCAAAGGAATTTTTATATGTTAAAGTAGACTCACAGGATTCTGAGGGATCAGCTAAGATTGTCTTTTGTCCTTAGCAAAGTGTTGACATCAAGAGAGCTGAGTTCCTAGAGGAAGGTCACTTTGCCTGTTTCAAGGACTTGTCTGTGGGCTGTAAGTAGTA
Source organism: Spilogale gracilis (assembly GCA_004023965.1). Classification (NCBI taxonomy): domain Eukaryota; kingdom Metazoa; phylum Chordata; class Mammalia; order Carnivora; family Mephitidae; genus Spilogale; species Spilogale gracilis. Next base: position 29,127 of record PITA01013684.1, on the reverse strand, counting down.
AGGAAATTTAATTTTTCTTTTGCCTCTGTTTCTCACATCAAAACTAGTAAGGTCTAATTTGTACCCCTATTTGTTAAATCAATAAGATTAAAAAAAATCTTATATTCTCCACATAAGGAAGAAATACAACAGAGATGACAAAATCACAGCTATGGCAACCTCCTATGTGTTCATGTGGGAGTCTGTATGTCTTGTGCGCTTCTCTTGGAATGGTTAGTGTGTTGAGTGTGGATGTTTATCGGTGAACAGAGGGAATCTGCAAGTAAACGTCCTAGTTAATACAGTTGTTGAATATAATCTTTGTTCTTGAATGTTCTAATCTTCTGTCTGTAAAACATCATCTTCTCAACCTTGAGGTAGTTGCTGCAGAAAATCCATGAGACCTGAGATGTGCACTGACACTGTACCATTTTTTCCTTTTGGCAGAGCAAGGGGAACTAGTAAGTCATGACTATTAATAATTGTCTCCTGCTCCCCTGATCTCAGCAGTTCCCTTTCTCCCTGGCATCAGTAAAGGTGAAATGATTAGAAATGTGAAATGCTGAAATAACGGTTAAGTCATAAGTACCATCTCTCAGAGTCCACAGGGGTTCCTTTTCAGTTCATATTTCAAGAGGTCATTTTAGTAATTATTGTCAATGTATAATATCAACATATCACCACAATGTGATGAATGGTCTGGTTTATTAAGAAACCATGTATGGCATTATTAAACTTGATGTTAGAGAATTTTCTTTCACAAGAAAAGAACCATATTTTGTTTTTTCAATTGAAATTGTGACATACACGATGCTGGTGCCAAAGTTTGCTGATAGCAAGTTGCTTCATATGTTGGTTAATATTTCTGATATTTGAAAGCAAGTGATTTCTTTTAGATCCTAAAATCTACTTATTTCTAATCAATTCACAAACTTCCTGAAGTTAAATAAAATTCTTACCTTTTATTGTCAATCATAATTGTTTTTCAATAAGTTATATCTAGCACACTGTTCTTTTCATATCTGTTCTGAGGGATCATACCTGGATTTTTTTTTCTTTAAGTCTGTATTTTAGGAAAAGACTTTGCTCATTCTTTTTCATATTTAGGAATTTATAAAAAAAAATACATCATTGCTTCTCAAAAGGATTTTGTGAATGTCCATCTTATGAACTTGCAACTGATGCCACAGTACAGGCAACAACATCGTCTGAAATTCCCTTAAATTTTGGTATTGTCACCCAGTGTTCCCTAAAGGGATTCAGTTTAGACTTGAAAGTTACCTTCCCTTATCTCCTTTCCTACTATTATCTTGGCGATTGTTAAAGGATACCTCTGAGCTTCAAGGACTTTCAGAAAATTTAAAAAAAGTTAACCTTTTCTTCATTTGGTACAAGACTAAAGCAATGCAGAAAAAGATCTGGTTATTGTTAAGAATTATTGTTGAAAGAGAATAGTAGATTTGGAAACTCACTGCTATGTTCCTCATGGTGGCCTGATCTTAATTCCAATGTATCTAAAGGTATCTAAGTAAGATCTGGTCCAGAAAAGTAGCAGGCACTCCAAGGTCTGAGAGATACAATAGAAATTGTAAGCTGGAAGAACAAATTGATGATGTCTGAATTAACATGGATAATAGAAAAAAGGGCACAAAATAACGAGTGGCAAAACTAAGTCACCATCATTAATGTAATGAATGACAAAAGAGTAGCAAAATATTGGAATGCGTTATGTTATAAATGATTTCTGAGCTCTTACAACATATTATAATGGTTAAATTTGTTAACTTGTAATGATTAAAATTATATGGATTTTAGTAGCCATTTAAAAATACCTTTGTTTTATTTTGTGGAGAAAATATTTGTAGGCTGATGGTAAAGTTGGGGTAAGTACTGTATTTTGAGTATATATCTCTGGAAATTTAGTGATTATTTTTAATTAGATAAAATATTTTATGGTCTTGTGGTAAAAGAAAAATGGTGAAGGATATTTTAAAAAGTGCTGAAAAGGTAGACTAGTTTGAAAAGGTTTTTGTCATCAAACATTGAACATTTTGTCATCAAACAAACATTTTGTCAACAAACAGCTCTTAAAACAATTTTAGGAAAAACATGATAACACTTTAATAATAATAGAAATAATTTACAGAAACAGAATGAAGTTTCCAAAATTAGATTCTAGTATGTACATAAATTTAATATATGATGGTATGGTTATGCCATATCTATGGGGTGTGTAATTTTGCTGGGGAAAAATGTCTATGCATCTGAACAAACACATTTGTAAGTTTGCTTCATAATATAGAGAGATCAATACAAATTGCATGAAAGATAAAATATTTAAAAAGAATCAAGAGTATAGAACGTTAGTGGGATAAATATATACACAAAGGGAGATTAGGAGATAAACTCAGAAGTAAAAAAAAATATATAATACTGATACAAAGTTTTATACTTTTAAATTTAAAACTATTCCACTATACAGATTCAAACAAAGTGAATGGCAAGTATTTAACAGAGATAAAGTTTTGATAGTTATATTGTTCAAACACCTGCTACTAATTAAGAAAAAGATACAGTGTGATAAAAAAATAATTGGCAAGGAATTTGAATTCATGAAAGGGGATATCCAAAGACAGTCCCAAAGCTGGCAGTTGACTGAAGGGAAGATACTTAATTTTAGAGGTTGTCAAAAAAAGTTGAATAAGAATAACAATGAAATAGATTTCTTATCATTAAGAAAAACAAATAATAAAACCCCGTGCTTGCAGGAATATTAAGAAATGTGGCCTTCTCACACACTGTTATTATGAATGTGCACTGATAAAATTGTTTTTTAAAAGCAATCTGATAATAGTAATTAAAATTAAAATATACATCTATAAGTCAAAAATCCCACTTTATACAAGAAATCTATAGAGATGAAAGCATCACTATATAAAATTATACAGTGATTATTTTGGCATCTTTTGTACTAGAAGAAATCTGGGAACTTCAATTAACAGGCAAAGGTTAAGTAAAAAACAAAAAGATATTATATGGGAAAGAGAAAGAAGTCTTGACACTATTTACTAAAATTGCAATGGTATGAGTGGAGACTATCAAACATACAAAAGAGAAAAAAAAAGAGACCATAGAAAAATAGATTATCACATCATTATGATGGTTAAATAAATGTTAAATGGGCAACAATTTTATGAAAACATTGTAATATATAAAAATGAATGTGTGCATGGTAAAGACTAAAAATTGGCATTGGCAAATAAAATGGTTGTCTATGTTGTCTATGAGGAACTGGATTTTGTGTATAGGCCCTGAAGAACATGCCCAAACTCTGCCAACACCTGTTTTCTGCTTGGTGCTACTCCATACGTGTGAGAGAATAAATTTTTGTCCTTTTAAACCAGCAGGAGTGTGTTAATTGGTTACAGAGGCCACAAAAAACAAATTCAGGCAATAATTGGAAATAGCTTTGATTCAGAGATATAAGCCTGAAGGAATGGGTCCCATTGAAGACAGCCAATACATTATTAGTTCACCAAAATAATACCAAGTTTAAGTACTGGACTGTATCAGTACACAAACAGGACAAACACCATTTTGTGATAATAATAAGATATTTTCTTGATGATCGAATCTTGGAAAAGATTTGGACATTTTCAGGTGTGGGTACAATTTGAAGTAATCATGCCTGTTACTAAAGTTTAGGTGCAAGGATAATGTTTTGGGAAAAAAGATGTAGCAAATGCTTACAGCATACAGAATTCATTTGTTTAGACTAGAATTTAGTAATGATTCTGCTTCCCAGGATGATAATCAACACACAAACAGAAAATCACAGCAGAGGCTCCTTCAGAAAGACACATGTAGTGAGTAGTGACACCACAAGTGCATGTTTTAAGATTCAAGTTCCAAGCTCAAAGAATGCCATCTACTCATGAGTTTGAGGTCATCAATTTCAATCCAAACCGAAGGCCCCTGCCCCACACCTGCTAGAGCTTGGAAAGGGTGGTGAGACTATGAGATATGATTTGCTATTTGGACGAAAATCTATTAATGCAGTCAATATACATGGGAATTTTTTTTTTTTTAAAGATTTTATTTATTTGACAGAGAGAAACACAGCCAGAGAGGGAACACAAGCAGGGGGAGTGAGAGAGGGAGAAGCAGGCTTCCCGCCGAGCAGGCAGCCCGATGTGGGACTCGATCCTGGGTCTCCAGGATCATGACCTGAGCCGAAGGCAGTGGCTTAACCAACTGAGCCACCCAGGCGTCC
>PITA01013684.1:0-24775 GCA_004023965.1 Spilogale gracilis | reverse complement strand
CATGGGAATTTTTTAGCCCATATGCCATCTTGAACTATCTATAGCTGAATTCTTTACAACTGCTAACATGTGCCTCCCTCAAAACTTGAATTTCTGATACTCCAAGGTCTAAATTATATCATTGCTTGATAGTCATTTTTGTTCTTAAAATATAATTCCATATATATTTTTATAATTCCAAATACATATATAAATTATATATAATTATATATATACATGTTATATATAAAATTTATATATATAAAATATATATATAAATTATATAAAATATATATATATATATAAAATTCCAAAATATAATTTCCATCTTCTCGGTGCATGGCCAAATTGTACTTCACTTCACTTTTGAAGTTGGTGTGATCACATGATTTGCCCTGAGAAATGAAAGGTCAGCAGAAATGACTGGTATATTTCCCAGATAGAACCTTGAGAAACCACTGTTGAGTTGCCATTAATTTAATTTTTCTGCCTAGGAAATCATGGATGCATGGAGTGGTAGGCACCTGAGACTTGGTCCTTCAGTAAGAAAGAGGTAGAGCAATGCTCCCTTCCACTAGACCCTTCTCCCTTGATGCTTAATCTAATATTGATGGACGTGTGTGAGCAAGAAAAAATGGGTATTTTTTTTAATTATTATTATTTGACAGAGAGAAACATAGCTAGAGAGGGAACACGGGCAGGCAGCTGGATGCGGGGCTCGATCCCAAGACTCTGGGATCATGACCTGAGCCAAAGGTAGACATTTAATGACTAAGCCACCCAGGCGCCACCCAAAAATGGAGTATTTTGTAATCAAGTGAGATGCAGACGTTTTTACTATAGTAAAATACCTAATGTATATTGAATAATTCAAGCCTAATTTTTTTTTATTTGTGGTTTTATGTTACAATTGTAGATTAATGCAATTTTTTAGTTGTAACTGTATAATTATTTATTTTAGGACTCATAGAAAATACCATATTTTTTATGCACATTTATCTGATCTTAGATCACAATCTTTTTTGTTTGTTTGTTTGTTTTTTTAAAGATTTTATTTATTTATTTGACAGAGAGAAACACAGCGAGAGAGGGAACACAAGCAGAGGGACTGAGAGAGGGAGAAGCAGGCTTCCTGCCAAGCATGGAGCCTGATGTGGGGCTCGATCCCCAGTCTTCAGGATCACGACCTGAGTCGAAGGCAGTCGCTTAACCAACTGAGCCACCCAGGCGCCCCTTAGATCGCAATCTTTTTAACAGAATCATAGTTTATATTGGAAAACGGGCATAGAATATGATTATATCTTCAACATATTTTTTAGAGTCCTTAAAAAGTAAAGAAGAAAGCTTGGAAATGCTTTGTGAACTCAGTAGCATCATGCCTTTTTAAAAAGACTCATATCTAGGTGGCACCTGGGTGGCTCAGTTGGTTAAGCAACTGCCTTTGGCTCAGGTCATGATCCCAGAAACCTGGGATGGAGCCCCACATCGGACTCCCTGCTCTGCGGGAAGCCTGCTTCTCCCTCTCTCACTCCCCCTGCCTGTGTTCCCTCTCTAGCTGTGTTTCTGTCAAATAAATAAAATCTTAAAAAAAAAAAGACTCATATCTATTCATTTCTCTTTTTAAAAAATATTTTATTTATTTATTTGACAGACAGAAGCACAATGAGAGAGGGAACACAAGCAGGGAGTGAGAGAGGGAGAAGCAGGCTTCCCGCTGAGCAAGAAGCCCAATGCAGGGCTTGATCCTGGGTTTCCAGGATTAAGACCTGAGCCAAAGGCAGTCGCTTAATCAACTGAGCCACCCAGGTGTCCCTATTCATTTCTTTTAATGAAAACAAAATATTAACTTCATTCCAGATAGCTTGCTTTTAGTTGGAGATAAAGGTTTTATAAAATTGCTTTTTACATTATATGTCATATCATGCAAAGAGAATAGCAAAGTAAATAATTTCATTTTTAAATCTTTCTCTCTCCTTCTATGTCTCTATTTCTTTCTTCATACACACAAAACACACACACACACACACACACACACACAAACAGATATACATACTCATACATATATTGATGCAGATCCATTCCTATATCTGATCACAGAAAAGAGGAGCCGTAGGATGAGGACCGTCTCCATCCTGCTCACAATTTAAACCAGTGTACCATCGAGGGCCCTGAACAGGAAGGAAGAAAAGATGGAGAGAAGATGGAGAAGGGGAGAGGGAGAGGAAAAAGATGGTGGGAGACAGGAAGAACTAGTTTGAATTCAATGAATCAGAATTCAGACAAAAACCATGTGAGAGGAAGATAGGTTGAGAGTGATCAGGATTGCATTAGACACACAATACATATTTTCTGAAGTATTTTACTAATTCTTTAAGGTTATTCAGCTGTAGTTAGATCCAAATTACAAAGCCTCTTAAATGACTTTAAAGTCTCAGGACTGATGTTTCTGGGAACTTATTAGAGAGTAGTAAATTGGATTTTACAAACAATTTAATCCTTCTGTATTTAGTCATGTTCACACAAGTTTTGAATGAAGTGAAATTAGAGAAAGGTCACCCTCTCAACTTTCACTCTCACATAAATTTAAGTAATGAATGCAAAGGAAACTAAATAAGGGATGTAGGTTAAAAACTAAAAATCTTACAATATTGCTGGATTCTATAATATTTGACCTCCAACTTTTTTTTTAAACTTACAAATAAATATGTTAATATCTTCTGCTTCTGGATATAGTAGCATAAATAGTATAAATAATATGCATTGGATAATAAAATGGTAATATAAGTAATGTACACTAAATGAATAATTATTTGAAGAACTATATATATGTGATGCTAGGCATCAAACAATTTAATGATACTAAATATATTATTTGCTTTAGTGCTACTTTAAAGACATTAAAAATAAATTTTCTTTTAACTTAAGAAGATACTATAACATAAAAACTGAAAGTTAATAATGTGGCGTAAAGACTTAATATACTTTATATACTAAACTGCCAGATAGAAACCACCGAGTAAAAACAAATGCCATGGCTCTAAAAATAGATAAATATGAAAGAATATTGGCTTTTATAACAGTGAATGTGTATGTCAAAGCAAAATGAAAAATGTTCTTTTCTGAAATATCAAACTATAATATTGTATTTACCTGTAGAGGGAATTTATGATTCTTATAAATTGAAGCTCATTTCAGATTGGATATATTTGATATTTGACATAGATTAGATACTTAAAATTATTTCAAATTAGGCCTCAATCCAAATGAAATTATGTGCATTTAAAAAAGCGTCTCTTATGGGCCCCTGGGTGGCTCTGTGGGTTAAAGCCTCTGCCTTCTGCGCAGGTCATGAACAGAAATGTAATGGGTAGATTAAATACCTTTAAATTTACTGATAATACAATATGTTTGATCTTGGCTCCCTTTATGCTTTTATGTTGCTTTCTTTTTTATACCTTTTTTTCTTAGCTTTAAATTGTCGACATGTTTTCTAGTCTTTAACTTTATAATTTGTCTTTATAAAACACATTTATTGATTAGGATTAAGCTTTCTATATTAGTTCCCTGATATGAACAAAGAATAAATGTTTCCTCTAACTACACTATTGATCATTTTTACCTTTACAATGTTTAATATTTTGATAATTATATTACTCGGTTTTCAACAGGAAAAAATATTCTTTGATTCTATCAGCAAACATTTTTTTTCTTATATTTGTATTAATTGCATAACTATTGATTCAATATATACAGTAAATATTCTATTCTGTCAATTCAAGGATATATTGTTTTAGTCTAATTTCTACTAGTTTTAAGCATTCTACTAGTTTTAACCACCTATCCTCCCATGCTACTTTTGTATTCAGTACTTCTATCAAGGGACAGCTCATGAAAACAAAATTGAAAGCTTTTTTGAAAAGCTTATCTAATCAAATCCAATAACATATAAAACAATAATATATCATGCCTGAATGAAGTTTATTATGAGAATATAAAGTTGATAGACTACCTAAAAATCAGGGTGCCTGGGTGGCTCAGTTGGTTAAGCGACTGCCTTCAGCTCAGGTCATGATCCCGGAGACCCAGGATCGAGCCCCACATCGGGCTCCCTGCTTGGCGGGAAGCCTGCTTCTCCTTCTCTCACTCCTCCTGCTTGTGTTCCCTCTCTCAGCTGTGTTTCTCTCTGTCAAATAAATAAATAAACCTTTAAAAAAAATGAATACCTAAAAATCAATCAATACAATTCACCACTTTAAACAACTTTCCAAAACCCAGATAGTTGCTTAACTGCAGATGCAGAAAGACATTTGAAAAATATCCAATGTTTGTGTTTCATTAAAAAAAAATCAGCAAAAGAAGAATAGAAAGAAACTTCTTCAGCCTGATAAAATCATCTAAAAAATGTACAGGTAATATCATATTTAATGGTGGAAGAGTCAAGCCTTCCCATCTTCCCTTATGCTGAGGGATAAGACAGGAAGTTCTTTCTTACCACTTCTAATTAAATTACATTTGCTTTTTTTGTTATGATAGTTTCATTGGTGATAATAGATCGTTATTATATTTTAAACTTCAAATACATGTAGTTTATTATATGTCAGTTATGTCTCAATAATGGTATTTTTAAAAAGTGAAGATTAAAGACCTTCTCAGATGAAATAAAATTTGGAAGACTAAGAGAATCCATTAGCAGGAGACCTGCTCTAAACTACAAAAAATATTATCAGTAGTTCTTCAGGAAGAAGGAATAGGATACCAAGTGGAAGTTTGAACTATGCTAAAGTTAATAATGCCAAAAATGTTAAAAAAAGAAAGATAAAAATAAAATATATATTTGCTTATTTCAAGTCTATGGATATAATTGACTGTCTAAATTAACAGAAAAAAGTATTATGGACATATTATATAAGTAGAAAAATATAAATAAAATTGCAAATACTGGAAAGAAGAAAATGGACATTTGCAATTGTAAACTCCTTAACCCAAATAGGAGGTGTTACGTTATTTGAACTCAGACTCTGACAAATAGGGGAAATCATAATCCACAAAAGCAGGAACATTGAGAAGAAATACTGCAGAAGACAAAAATTAAAAAAAAAAGCATGTCAAATGTTACCAGGAATGTACTTAATATGAGAAATGAAAGTTGCATTAAGATTAAGCAATGAGGAAGTTACTGATGATCCTTCATGTAGTACTGGAGACCATCTTGAGATTGGAGTAATCTAAAAAATGAATAAAATGAGCAACTTCTACCCTGTTGGAAACTTGGTATTAGAGGAGAGAAGAGAAAGTGGGATCATAGTGAAATGTAGTAGAATCAAATAAAGTTTAGCTATATTTTTCAGTTTTGATAAGATAGAAGAGAGCCAGAGTTATACAATTTAAGGAAATGAGGGGGTGAGTCATAAGGAAGAGAAGATGGTATATACAGCAGAAACTGATTAACTTAAATCCAACATAGGACTACCTCCATAAACAGAAGTAGGCAAGGCTGGATGTTGGTAAAATGTGGAGATTTAGGGGTTTTGTTTTGTTTTGTTTTGCTTTTTGGTTTTTGGGTTCGTTGTTTTTGTTTTGTTCTGTTTCATTTTTTTGGAGGAGTGGTGATTAGAAGATAACTGTTACTACTGTTGGGACAGATGGAAGCAAAGGAACAGATCCACCTCCCAAAGGAGAATTAAAATTTTCAGAGTTAATAATGCAAGGATTTGACACATTAGTAAGAGTTACCAAGGAAGAGTGGAGGGACCAGGTGTATAAAAGGGAAGATAATTTGAGACCAAGGCATATTGAATAAAACATCTTATATGAGATGAATAAATGTATGAACTCAAAGTATTATTCAAATATAAATAATATATAAGTATTTTATCTCTACTCAATTTATTTATATCATTAGCCATAACCAGCCACAAGCGACCGTATAAGTAGAATTTAAGGCAGGAAATAATGTCATTTTCAATTTTAAACTCAAATTTTCCATTCTGAACATTTTGCTAAATTTGTCATAATTCGTGTTATTTTGGCATAGCACAGTTTATAGATAAATTCATAATTTAAAAATGAATCATTCACTAGGAAAAAGCAAACAAGCTAATTCCCACAAAACTTAAGCAACGCACACAACTTTATGGCAACTATCACTACCTCATTATTGTATTCTCTTAAAAACTTAAGGAAGAATTAAGGGAAGATAGTGAACTCACAGCTATAAATTATTACCTTTGTTAGAAATAAATTATTAAGCACTTTTTATTTTTCTAACATAAAATATATCTACTTGGCAAAGCAACTGTAAAAAAATGTAAAATAATGCACATAGGACTCTTGGCAAAAAATGGATCCTAAATACAGGTTATTCTTCTCATTTCCTTATAGAAATAAATTGGGCTACATTGTTTCTTTTTTCAGAAATTCTGTCTAGTTCTAATATTTTATTATTGAAAATAACATAGAAGAGAGAGAGAGAGGGAGGATATTGGATAATAAATGAATCCCTTATTTCCCTCAGCAACGTCCCCCAAGTATAATACCCTAATGCAATATAGTCAAAGAAATGAAATTAGCACCTTGAAATTTTGGCAGTATTATTTTGTATATAGAAGTTTCAGGAATAAAATCATTAAATGAAAATGGTGATACCATTTTTTTACCAAAAATATTTTTTCTTCTCTAAATAAAATAAATCAGAACCATCTCTGCATACAAGAATTCCATTTAAGAAATATATATAATACACCATTTTAAAATATTTATTTATTGCTTAACAACCACATTCTAATACACACTTTATTGAATTGATTAGAGTAATTTAAATTGTCTACTGCTCACTAGGTCAGTGCATTTTCTTCATGTTTATTTTGGGATGCCTGCCTCCTATTTGGTCTTGCTAGCAATATCATAAGCATATATCATGCTAAGAGTCCTGGCACAGAGTGTGATGAGAAACAGTGCTACCAACACCAGGAGAGATCCAGCATTCCAAAAATCAGCAGAATATTCAGGAACACCATGTACCTTGCATATGGCAGTACAGAATGTAAGAACTGAGTCTACTGTAAGTAATATAATGGTGTATCATTTTGGATACCTTATTTATTATTGTCATTATTATTATTATTATTATTATTATTTAAATATTTTGTTTATTTATTTGACAGAGTGAGAGACAGCAGAGCAGGAACACAAGCAGGGGGAGTGGGAGAGGGTGAAGCAGGCTTCCCGTAGAGTAGGGAGCCCAATGCGGGGCTTGATCCCAGGACTCTAGGATCATGACCTAAGCCAAAGGCAGATGCCCAATGACTGAGCCACAGAGGCACCCCTGGATACCCTATTTAACCCAAATTTTCTCCACAACAAGATTTTCCTAGATGTCCCTGGTTTATTAAAAGAAGAAAAAACATTTGAAAGTGAGTTTTCTTTGCTATGCTATAATTTTCCTTATTCTAATGTTATGTGATGTAGCCATTCATTTACACAGACTTTAAAGTATGCAATAGACAAAATCTAGATTTAAGTATTGACTTCACCATTTAAATAATAGCACAATACAGATATCACTTAACTACAGGGGTTGATTTACTTAGTCATAAAATGAAAATATATAATTCTAAATGTTACTATAATTATTAAATAAGAAAAGTGTTAACAGTGCAAATTATGAGAATATTTACAGATATTTTTAATAGCAATATTAAAGATGCAGCAATATTCTATTTACTAAGGTGAATGTATAATAAATAAGACACATCAGTTTCTACAGCAAAAATATTGGAATTTAGTCCAATCATTGTTGGACATTTAATAGCAGCTAATAAATCTAGTCAAAGATTCAAAATGCAAAAATATATCAGACCAAGTTAGCATATACTGAACATAGATTACAAGGAAATACAGGGTATGAAGAGACAAAGTTATTGGAACCCAAGTGAGAATTAGACCAAAATTGAAAATGTAAAGAACTGACCTCCTCTGACAAATGTTAGATTTCCCAATTAATCTGAAAAGAAGAGTAAAATTATTAATAAAAATGGGCTGTAAGTGTGTTTCAGTTGTGAGCAAACAGAAAATAAGTAGAAATGGATACTCAAGAAAAGAGATTAATCTTTTTTGTTTAAGCTTAATTAATTAATTAGTTAATTAATCTGAGAGAGAGGGAGAGAAAGAGAGAGTGAGAAAGAGCACAAGTGGTTGGGAAGGGCAGAGGCAGAGGAAGAAGCAGACTCCAGGCTGAGCAGGGAGCCTGATGAAGGACTCCATCCTAGGATCTTGGGATCATGACCTGAGCCTCAGGCAGTCATTTAACTGACTGAGCCACCCAGGTGCCCTAATATATTCTTAATATTAAAAATAAATCTTTATCAAATGCAAAATTTGGTGTTCTACTGAATGATATCAGAGAATGACAACACAGGGTATCCTTAATAAGAAATGTTTGAACCTATTAGTTTGGATGAACATTGCAATGTAATAAGGTCGTGTTCTCCTTAAGAAAGAACTCATGCATAGCGAACCATCTGTTGCTAATCAAACATAGATTCCATTGAGAGTTGTGTATTCCTATATGCAGACACTGAAGACTTTGGGTAGGAGGACAGCGATTAAAAGATTAGTAGAATCTTTTAATTTTTATGGTAAGCAGACACTCAGATGGCTACCACTAACCATACCTCCTGATATTCAGGTTTTCATCTCATTCTCTTTTGGATCCTCTCATTCTCTCTTCCTGGTAGAAGCCAATTGTCTCAGGTTGTAAGAGAGTTAGCTGTCATGTCATGAAAAAGCCCTGTGCAGATGGCCAAGTAACAAGAGACTAAAACCAGCCAACAGTTACAAAAGTGAGTTTAAAAATGGACAATTTGGGGCGCCTGGGTGGCTCAAAGGGTTGGACCTCTGCCTTCGGCTCAGGTCATGATCTCAGGGTCCTGGGATTGAGTCCCCCATCGGGCTCTCTGCTTGATGGGGAGCCTGCTTCCCCCTCCAGCCTGCTTCTCTGCTTACCTGTGATCTTTCTGTCAAATAAATAAATAAAATCTTTAAAAAAATTTTTTTAAAAAGTGGACAATTTCCCTCCAGTGGAGCTTTTAGATATGTCCACAGCCCCTGCCAGCAGTGTAAGTATGAAACCATAACAGACTTTGCACCAGAGGCAACCAAGAGACACCTGGATTTCTCACCCTCAGAATTGGTGGAATAATAAGTGTTTGCTTTCTTAAACTGTTGAAAGGTGAGATATTTTTTTTTTATACAGCAGTAGATAACTAATACAACCATCAACTGAAACAAATATATTTCTGATGTATCAATCTAGTGTCATAAAAGAGAAATTCTTCTGATTTAGCTCCTTGCTGTTCTTCTCGGTATACACATCCTAGCTCTCTGGAAAACAGCAAGCAGTGACTGTGAGAATTTGGACAAAGTACACGCATCTAACATCATTGTAAGACCAGGTGCTGTGCGTACAGAAAATCAGTGATGTAGAAACAAGAAGGATATCAGCCTCTATAAGAGAGGGGGAAGAGTTTATGCTCTCAGATATGATGGCAGACATCGCTGTGTGAGAACATATCTTGCTAGGCAAGAAGCATGAGCCTTTGCTTAGCCTTACACATCCTGGCTTTTATTTCTTTTTTTTAATTTTTTTTAAAGATTTTATTTATTTGACAGAGAGAAACACAGCCAGAGAGGGAACACAAGCAGCGGGAGTGAGAGAGGGAGAAGCAGGCTTCCCGCCGAGCAGGGAGCCCGATGTGGGACTCGATCCCGGGTCTCCAGGATCATGACCTGAGCCGAAGGCAGTCGCTTAACCAACTGAGCCACCCAGGCGCCCCAACTGAGCCACCCAGGTGCCCCCCTGGCTTTTAAAAATATCATTAGTCCTCAATAATATCACTCACCAAAACATAAAACTCATGGTTTAAATATTTTATCCTCCATAAACTTAATTTTCTCTTGGTAACTTAAAAAAAAAACTGACTGAAGTTTGACTATTTACATGCAATATTACATATAAGAATTTCAATCCAAATACAAAAAGTGAATTAATTTAATAATTCTTATTTGAACCAAACTTCCGTCGTAATATCTTCCTCTTACCATTAACCATCATCTTCAAATTTGTTTTGAAAAACATTGCTTTATATTTTTCCTGTTGAAATGAAAAAGAATAATAACAAGAAGGAAATTTTAAAAATCTACACATCAACCACCACAGAACAGAAGAATGCCAGTGTTGGAAAGGCCATTTCCGGCAAGGAAGGTCATGAGATGTTGGTAAGCAGGAATTTAGTGTATATTAAATAACTCTGCTGATGGTAACTTCTCAGTAAGCAATCCGTTCCATCATTTTAATGTTCAGATTTCTCACCATTAGAATAGAAACCCTTTTTTTAAGTTTTAGTTGGAAACTGCTTCTTATAAGTTCCTCATTTTCCTCAGGAAGGTGGTTCACACTAAGTCTAGTCTCTTTACTCTGGGCTTCAGCTACTTTAAGGTAATACTTGTTTTGTATACTTTTTCTTTAAGGAAAATTAGAATCTTGGGAACTGAGGGCTATATTGTTTTCCAGAGTTGGCAACTCCTGGAGATTTAGAAAAGATTATCATTTTTTAAAATTAACACATTATGCTCTTAATAATGACGTGTAAATTTTAATTAGATATGCTGTGTTTCTTAGTACATTGTAGGCTCATATTTTTCCTGTCAAGTAAATGTCCCAAGTCTGTTTTACATTTTAGATCACTTCTGAGATAACTTTTGGTGTTCTCGAGCATGGTAGTTCTTGAGCATAATTGTTTAAAAAAAAAAAAAATGAACACATACCCCTAATAAATAACATTGCTGTAGATTCACATCACCTGGGTGGCTCAGTGGGTTAAAGCCTCTGCCTTTGGCTCAGGTCATGATCTTAGGGTCCTGGGATCGAGGCCCACGTCAGGCTTTCTGCTCAGCGGGGAGCCTGCTTATGCCTATTTCTCTGCCCACTTGTGATCTCCCTCTGTCAAATAAATAAATAAAATCTTAAAAAAAATTGGATTATCTGAGATTATGTTAATCTGTATTCAGTTTATACCCATGATATATCTCTCAAAGCTTTCAGCCATTAATACTATCATTCAAATTATGGCTTAAATCCTTGGGTGATTTATATGTCATGAGATGTTTCAGAGACTTTTAATCCAAAATGAATCTCCTTTTCTAATGATTTAAGTCTAAACCCATTCAAGTTTGAATTTCCAAGAAACATAATTTACTTTTCCGTTAAAGCCCTTGACCTCACACAAGGTCAAGCTCAGATTCATATTCTGAGCTGTACTCTGCAAGCATATCAGAGATTCTTTCTTCAGGTAACACTCCTTGGATCTTTTTGTACATATAAAAAAAAAATAGAAGTCAAGCGAAATAAAAATAAATAGAATCACTAGATAGTGGTTTTGAAAGTGAAATTATGAACTTCTTACAGCATATTAAAGAAGGGAAGCCAATTTGAAGATCAGTGGGATTACTACATAAAGAGGGTGTAAATGAAGTTCTTTTACATTAAAGGGAGATTGCAAAGAGACTAAATAGATTTCTCTCAATTGCCTTGCCTGCAGAAAATGTCAGGGAAATTCTTGCACTTGGAAATTCCCTGAAATGGGCAATTAGCAATATTCTACTGACTGGTGACAAGCTTTTGTCAGTGATTTATATTTTAACATGGATTAATCATTTATGTATTAAGTATGTCCAAAACGCCCTTATTAAACCATCAACATTTTTTTGAAAATGTGTAACTCATATTATCTGGTACTTGCTATCAGATTTTACAAGTAGAAGACATACATTTAGATTGTTTTTATTCTATCTATGTGAGATGAACTGTCATAGATGATGTGATCTTGTTCCCAGATGAGAAGGTAGCACAGGAGAAATGGTGAATGTCATTTCATTTAGAAATTACAAATAAATATCATTGTTTGTTATGAATCATGCGATTATTTCTTGACTCTCCAGTCATTTAATTCATATCAAAGATTGTTATACTTACCAGTAAACAGAAATAAATGTCAAAATCTTAGTTTCCAAATATTCCTTATAGAACCTGTATTAATATTTATGCTTCCCAGGAAAATTAGATATAACATCTTCAATAAGAACGATCAGAGTGTTATTAATAGGTACAGCTATGTACCGAATACTTTCAGTGAGGGACAATTGTCAAGGGATCTCTTGTATTTCTGAAAATATAGTGAAGCAGCATTGACAGACAATGTTCCAGACTATTTATTTCAAGGATATTTGTGCAGCAAATAACCTTGGAACTTGGATATGATATCTCTTTCTGGAGCAGAGGGCATATTTTTGTTTCCTAATAAGGATAATAAAAAGTAATGCTGCTCTCCCAGGCAGTACTGGGTGGGTTTGCATATAGTCCACCTCTAAAATGGGGGGGTTCCTGAATGTGGAGTTCCTCAGCGGTGACCCAATCCTATTGTGTGGATAGCCTTCAGCTGGAGTCCTCTACATTGCCCCAAGTAAATTGAAAGTGGGGGCAAGGGCGGCTGAGCTGAACACGATGCTGCTGCTTTCTGTGAGTAGTAATGATTTTGGTCTCTGACCCAAGTGCCTTGTGTTTTTCATTAACACCCTGAGACTGGGAAGCTGACTTGTTAGCTTACAAATTGGATAAAACTGCAAACCCTTCACAGTTTTTAAAAACTACTTCTTGTAAAGACCTGTGCTATGTTTATGTCCCAGTCTGTACTTTCCGAACCACCTTATGTAACAGGAGGGTTATATTTACCATGATGCCAAGCATTCAGTATTCAGCACCAAACTGTGGTATTTACCAAGACCTTAAGTTTTTCATCTTTCTGAAACACATCACTTTGTTATATTAAAACTTTATAGTGTTTTATAGCTGGAAAAAAGTTTTACAGAAAATATCTAACTTAATCTTTTCCTAAAACCTGAGGAATATTGTCAAATGCAAGTTTTTTTTTTTTTCAAAGATTTTATTTATTTATTTGACAGAGAGAAACACAGCCAGAGAGGGAACACAAGCAGGGGGGAGCGAGAGAGGGAGAATCAGGCTTCCCGCCAAGCAAGGAGCCCAATGTGGGACTCGATCCCGGGTCTCTGGGATCATGACCTGAGCTGAAGGCAGTCGCTTAACCAACTGAGCCACCCAGGCACCCCGCAAATGCAAGTTTTTGATAAGAAAACAATGAGACTAAAAAATATAGAAACAATAGAGGGACATAAGTGAACAAATGGTATCATCTGATGCCATGTGCCTTGCCTTTGCTATATATCACCTTGTTTTTTATTGTATAACTCTATTTTCTTATATTGTATATATAAAGAAATCACCTAATATACACCACTGTAAAATGATTCATGAAATCCTACACGACCTACAGGATATTTTGGAATTATTTAGCCTATTATCAGAGGCACACATGCTATTTCTGGGAATATCTGGTATTCATGAGGGTCCCAGGTATTATTAAAAATAAACAGTTGTCTTTAAACAACAAATAATAGTATAATATTATTTAGTATATTTTGAAATGACTGACAATGAAAACACTATATCTAAAACTAGTCTGATGTAAATAAAGCAGTAGATGGAAAGGATAAATGGAAATTAAAAAAAATAAGAAATAGGCTCAGGCCATGATCCCAGGCTCCTGGGATCAAGCCCCACATGGAGGTCCCTGCTCAATGGGAAACTTGCTTCTTCCTCTCTCACTCTCCTTGCTTGTGTTCCCTCTCCCACTGTTTGTCTGTCTGTCTGTCTGTCTCTCTCTCTCTGTCAAATAAATAAATAAAATCTTAAAAAAATATTGAATGTAAAATGTCCTGAAGTTAAAAAAAATAGCAAATTAACCCTTAGAACATAGAAAATATGATGTTATTAGAAAAGAATTAAAGGAAATAGAAGAAAATAAAATGTGGAGATAAAAGGAAAACAAGGAGGAGGCAGAGGAAAGGGAAGGAAAAACCAAATTTGACTCTTTGAAAGGACTAATAGTATTTTTAAGTTCTCAAGACACATTTAAAAAAAAGTACAGCCGAGATAGATAATTTAGTGAATATGAAATAGACAGGACTGCAAATTGAATAGATATTAAATAGAAAAACCTATTGAAAATAGATAAGTAGGTAATTTCCAGTCATGTATACATACACAAAAGTTTCTCAATAAACACATAAAAACTGAATTTCTTTATCAATACTAACCAAATTGAATCAGCAGTTTATATAGTAGTCACTGAAAAATCCATATACGCAGTTAATTTTATGAAATGATCAAGAAAAAGATAATTCCAATTCTATAAAATTATTCTAGTGTACAAAAAGAGGAAAAGGCTGCCGGCTCACTTGATGATTCTAGTATGATCTTTATCTCATTGTTAATGAGATTAACTAGATTGTTAATAACTAGTAATCACCTTCAAGGTCAGAGAAAAGAGGGGAGGGAAGAATTGAAGGGAGGCTATAAATCATGGGTATCCCCTTTGATCACAAATTCTAAATTTTGCTTCATACTAGATAGGGCACATCACCTGAGAACACATGGCCAGAAGAACATGAGAGTAATGTCAGGAGTATACCCACGTCATTTGGGAGTGTGTCTACTGGAAAGATTAGCTGCTCATCCTTCTGGGTGGGAGATGAATGTACAAACAGTCTGGACTTACAAAATGTTGCCACAAATGGAATGTTTTAATTTCTTCTGTTTCTGATCTTAATAGGAGGAGCCCAGTGGAAATTTTAGGGACAGAACTGTAGCAAGATTAGCCTTTGGTCCTTAAACATATATTCAAATTAAAGTTCTTTCTCTCATTTCCAAAAATTAGGGCCCAACAATAATAGGAATGTTGGTAGTGGGATTCACACTTACTACCGGTTGTCGTGTTTTATAGCATTGGATTTCTCCTGTGACTGAACACTGTACTTCTATTAGTCTAATGGAACTCAAAAAATGAATTACCCTTTCCTATCCAACTATGAACCCTGTATGCATTTCCTCCTACATTTCCTGCATTTGCTAACAATTCCTGATGTTCCTTTTTAAGATATTTTCCATTTTCTGATTATTCTACACAGGCCACAGTGACTAGGTTTTTCATCTTTTTTAAAAATATTTTTTTTTATATGACAGAGAGAGCAAGAGTGAAAGAGAAGGCACACAAACAGGGGGAACAGCAAGCAGAGGGAAAGGGGGGAAGCAGGATGCCTGCAGAGCAGAAAGCCTGACATGGTACTCAATCCCAGGATCTCAGGATCCTGAGCTGAAGCTGAAGACAGACCCATGACCTGAGCTGAAGACAGACATTTGAACAACTGAGCCACCCAGGCACCCCAGGGTTTTTCTCCTTAAGTCATAAGCTTCCTATTATTTGATTTCTAAAATTTGTGCTAACGCTTCCTGTTTGGAAGTTTTTTATTCCTCTTGGATCTTTCCAAATCTCATCACGTATGTATTTGTGTATTAGAAATAGCATTAACACAAAACTTCTTATACTCTTTAGATCTGGTAATTTTACTCATTTTAATATGTGTTTTATTTAAGAATTAAGATTTTTGCTTGACCCAGACCCACCTCTATACTGATATCACTTTTATTATTCCATGGAGTAGCTAGTCTAGTTTGCTCGTCTATGCAGTTATAAGGACCTTACTCCAAGGTGAACACAGATTAGTAACTCCAACTCTCTTGGGCTTAGACTGTGGTTATTATTATAATTAATTAAAATGAAGAGCTTCTATTTATTAAATAGCCAGGCCTTAAGACACCGAGTATTGCATATAATCCCTAATGTTCACACACACACACACACACACACACACACACAGAAATATATTAAAGCATTACTTGCCTCTCTTGTCCATATAAGAAAATTGAAGTTTCAAGAAATGAAATAACATGAACACTTTAAATTACTTGTGAGTAGAGTCAATATTTGATCTCAGATCTACTTGATTTTAAATCATATGCTCACTTATAACAATCCTCACTAATATTTTCCTCTTATTTTCATCCATAAACCATATATAATTGCATGCATCTTTTATTTTTCTATTTAAAGATGGCATAGCCAGTTGTTCTTAGATATGTGTATTATTTTTAGATATGTTCAGATATTTTTCAGAATATTTTCATATAAAAACATCTAGTTACAGACTATTACCCTACACAGATAGAAAATCTTTTCAAATTATACAAAAACTCTTCTGTATAGTGATTTTCATTGTCAGTAAACTACTTCTTGTTTTGAACTGTTATAAAAGCCTTAGGAATTTTTACTCAGAATAAAATAAAATATATTTCTAATATCAACACTACTATACTATTTTAATTCAGAAATAGATGAAATGTAAGCATGTCTAATCCATTTAAGACCACTCTAATTCTTTACTATGGCCTAAGAATCACACTAAAAATAATATAATATTACTGTCAGTATCTATTGGTCTACTTTGTTCTTAGCTCCAGGAACAGGAACGAAGTTGTACAAATTCTGTATAGATTCCTTTTATAAGTTTCTTTAAAGGAATTTGTCAATCAATATTATCAGGAATAGTCTCAACAAATCAGAAAATTAGATGATAACAAACAAAAACAATGGATGGGCTCTAAGATCTTTTTCTAACGCATAATGGCAAATCACTACAGATCTGCCTCAAGCCATGAAACTGTTATCCTGATAAACACATCATAAGTTGAAAATATCCTAAATGGAAAATGTATTTAGTAAACTTATAAAACATCATAGCTTAGCCTAGTCTAGCTTGAACATGTTCAGAGTGCTTACATCAGCCTACAGTTGGGCAAAATCATCTAACTCAAATCTTATTTTTATCATAAAGTGTTGACTATCTCATGTCACTTACTTCATACTGTACTGAAAGTGAAAAACAGAATGGTTTTATTGGATGGGTACAGATGGTGGTAAGTGTGCCAGTTGTTAACTGGTCAGATGGCTGACTGGAAGCTGCATTTGCTTCTACTGTTTAGCATCATGAGAGAAGATTGGGTCACATATCACTAGTCTGGGAAAAGTCCAAATTCAGAATGTCAAGCACAATTTCTACTAAATAAATATTATTTTTGCACCACGGAGAAGTTGGAAAATCATTATGTCCAACCATTGTAAGTCGAGGATGATCTATACTCTTATTGCCCCCTTGCTATTACAACAGCACAACTGTAGAAACTAAATGTGTGGATTGTTTTTCTGTTTTCTGTTTAGCAATTGTGCTAAAGTCAGAGGTATTCAAACTTTTCTCTTGCAATGAAGTAACAGAAGTTGATTTTACATGAACCTCTTGATGAAATTGCTAGATTGTATAAATTCAATTATTTTTATAATTTTATTTTCATAAACAGAGGGGTAAAAAGTCTGTCTAATGTCATCTTCTAAATGATTAGACAAATATACGTGCAGAAATTTTCCCAGCTTACCTTCCATTGTGTCTTTCATTTCTCAATATTCCTTCTTACATCGGGGTTTAATGATAGATGTTTAGAAACACACATTTGAAAACAGCATTCTGGTATTCTCTTTAATATGAGGATTTATGGTCTCAATTTAATATTTTTTCCTTACAGGGCTGACCCATAATAATTTGCTAGGTAAAACTTTTGGATCTGCTGATAAGTATTCCCTTGGTCTATTTCCGTGATATGGCTGAATAACAGTCTACTCAGGGAGAAGTAATGAAGTAATGGTTAGAACTTTCAACTCTCATAAGAGGATTCAACCATTCATGCAACAAATATCTATTGAGTGTCGACCATATGCCAAACATGACATTCAGGTCTCTTTTATTATATCAGTAAATGAACAAAAATGATTGCCTTTGTGAAGCATATCTGTAGGGTTGTAGAAAGATAAAACAAAATAATATTATCTGTAGCACAGAACACTCTTCTCCAGATTTTTCTCAAAGCTGAGAAAATACAGCTGGTATTCTCTTTAATATGAGGATTTATATTAAAATAAAAAATACAAACCACAATCAAAAATACAATACCACAATATTTATCAAAAACACGGTAGAGAGAAATTGTATTAGTTTGTGAGAGCTGCTGTAACAACCTACTACAAATTGGGTGGCTCACACAACAGAACTGTATTTTCTCACAGTTCTGAATGCTAAAAGTACAAAATCAAAGTATTAACAAGATTGATTTATTGGCTTGTGGAAATGTCACTTCATTTGCCTCTGTCATCACATGGCATTCTCTCTGTGTCTCCTCATATTGTCTTCCTTCTATGTGTATCTGTCTCCATGTCAAGATTTCCCCTTTTAGGATACCAGTCATATTGGATTAGGGTCCACCTCAACGATATCATTTTAACTTGACTGTATTTGCAATGGCCCTATTTCAAAATAAGTTCACATTCTGAGATACTGAAGTTTAAAACTTTAGTATATGAATTTTCAGGAACACATTCAACTCATGGTAATGTTTATAGAAGATATCTAAATGAGGATCGAGTCAAGCCACAGGCTTGTGCACTTGAAACACAGTTTATGCCGAGTTGGCATCCTCCACTTCTCCCATTCCAGCCATAAAAACAATGTTTCCTAGAATGTGTTTTGACTTTATGGCATTATTCTACATGGAGGGAAATTTAGACAAAAACATACAAATCCTTGTCATGTTTACCACAGAGATCATGGGCTAGTTACTAATTATACAGTGGTGTTTACTGATGCAGCTGTGAGGAAGCACCTAACATACTCACTATAGGTCTCAGTGGTAAGTGTATTTATGAACTTAAGATAAATACTTGATAAATTTTAGAATTTTTTTATTATGGAAAATTTAATTCACATGACCAATGGTGATTCTTTGATTTCAGCTTTCAGAAACTACAGTTATATAATTGATTTGACTCTGAGCTACTTTATAGCAATATATTGACTGCTTATTAAAATTGCTGTCTTTATTCCATTTTTGTCTCCTTTTGAAGATCTCTACTTGTTCAACTATTTTTTTATGTCTTGATTTAGTGTATTAATTTTGCATATTGCTCTTTTTGGAAAAAATGGGATGTTTTTATTATGTAAATAATATATTATTTTAAATAAAACCATAATTAAACCTACACCCTATGAATAACATCATATTTTCATTTAGAAAACATATGAGCAGAAACTCATTTTCTATTTCTAAATTAGGAGCATTTTCAAAATTTTATAACTTTTTTTATTCCAGTTTTTTTTGTTTGTTTGTTTTGTATTTTAAGTGTATTTTTACTCGTGGTTAAAGTATTCCACTTCTGTTCCAAGTTTTCTTTCTTTTTTTTTTTTTAAGATTTTATTTATTTATTTGACAAAGAGAAACACAGCTGGAGAGGAAACATAAGCAGAGGGAGTGAGAGAAGGAAAAGCATGCTTCCTGTGGAGCAGGGATTCTGATGCGAAGTTGGATCCTGGGACTCTGGGACCATGACCTGAGCTGAAGGCAGATGCCCAACAACTAGCCACCCAAGTGCCCCATGTTCGAAGTTCTTAATGGTTTTGTTTACTATTGTTTCCATTTAATTCAAATGAGTCTTTATTCAGGACTGTGACAAAATAATATATATGTGCTCTTCTCAGTGGAAGATATCAGAGAAGCATTGGAAAGTACTTTCTGCACATTCAAGGAGTCATTTGTCCAACAACTTCTACATCATTTATATCATTTGGGACCAATGAGGTGAATGCCTCTACTATTCAATCATTTTAGGCCTCTACCTGTGTAATTCAGAAGTGTTTAAATACATCATGACACATTATTCCTCAAGACTAGCAAGTACAGAGAAGGACAAGTAGATAAAAGTGAACTTCTGGGCTCCTGGGTGGCTCAGTGGGTTAAAGTTAAAGCTTCTGCCTTCAGCTCAGGTCATGATCTCAGGGTCCTGGGATTGAGGCCAGCATTGGGGCTTTCTGCTCAGCAGGGAGTCTGTTTCGTTTGCTCTCTCTGCCTGCCTCTCTGCCTACTTGTGATCTCTCTCTGTCAAATAAATAAAATCTTAAAAAAAAAAAAAAAAAAAAAGTTGGGCGCCTGGGTGGCTCAGTTGGTTAAGCAACTGCCTTCGGCTCAGGTCATGATCCCGGAGTCCCGGCATCCAGCCCTGCATCTGGCTCCCTGCTCGGCGGGAAACCTGCTTCTCCCTCTCTCTCTCCCCCTGCTTGTGTTCTCTCTCTAGCTGTGTTTCTCTCCTTCAAATAAATAAATACAATCTTAAAAAAAAAGTGAACTTCTACTTTTGTTCTGATATCACTTTAAATTATATCAAACCAAACTGAAATGATATTACAGTCACATCAATGTGCATTATTAAATAATACCATAACCTAAACAATGGATTCTAACAGTTACAAATTCCCTAAAGATCTCTTCTGTTTAAATTAACTTTCCATTATTTTTTTTAACCTTTGGAAATGTGAAAGTAACATTCACCTGCATATTCATTGTAAAAATGAGAATACAATTGTGTCTACCATTGTAGATATGGGGCTCCCTATTATTTTCTCTCTCTTATTTCTGCAAACAGATTAGGTTATATCAATATCAAACTTTTTGTTGTTGCTGTTGTTTTATGTATATACCTTGGCATTTATGTCTATCTATATGTGAGAATGTCTCTCTCACTCTCTCTTTCTATATTTATATGTGTATGTATGTATTTTTTTTAAATACCAATAGTGCAAAACTACTAATTGCCTTTCTAGTAGCAATATGATGCCTTGTGATTATTCCATTTCAAAATATTTACATACAACTTACTTTCTTTTCATCTGTTGCAGTTTCACTATTTTTTTTGTTTAAGATAAATTTGTTTTATACAGCATCTATCTTGTTTTTGTTTTTTAGGTTTTTGATTGTTACTTAATCAAAAGCAAAACTTATTCATGGTTATCATTGATCTATTTCCCCCAATCCAATTCCTACATAATATTTATTGTATGTTTACAATTTAATATGCTTTCCTTATTGTTACTATTCTTCCCCCTACTATACTGTTGAATAAGCAAGTAATTCTAAAATGTCTATACTTCCTCCATTTCTAATATGTGGTACATCTTTATTTTTTTATCAAAATGCTAAATTAAATACTAATCATGCCTGTCAAGAACGGACTTTAATTAAATTCTACTTCCAAGTTTTCCAAATCAAAATCTCTCATATGTTTAGTTAGAGTAACTAATGATTATATTTGTAAGCCCAAGTAATGTTTTTAATTTGTTTTCCTTTTCATAATTCCTAGATTTCAGGTGAAATTATTATATAATTTCTTTAGGTTTGACTGAAAATATTATAGGTTTTATTCACTTTTTTTGCATTATTTTTCCTCTCTCTCTTTTAAGATCCTTTCTCATTTATTGCTATATTGACTAGGTTTTTATTTCCCAATATGTTGGTTTCTTAATTCTTCGATATTTGAGGTATCTTTTTTGTCCTTCTTGTTAAGACATATTAAAATACCACAGATGACATCTTTATGGGAGAGATTTTGCTGAATAAGCAAAATGAGGGGATATATTGTACATGAGGAAAAGGTTATTTGGGTAAGATAATAGAAATAAAATAAACTAAGTATATTCAAGAAAATTGGAAAAGTCAACAAAACGTTACCCAGAAAAATGACAACACAACAACACAAAACCACGACAACATAAAGAGAAGTAAGAGGAAAAAAAGACAGGTAGAACAATTGCATATTCTGTATCCCCTGCCCCCATCTTGGGCTCCACCTGGAATTGGTTAGAGAAGTCAAGAACTCAGCAGGAGTTTTCAGGTAGCACTATATAGCATGTTCCCTACTCTTGATGACCCATCAGAGGACTACCCTCAAATATTTACACTAATTGCAATTGATCTGTCACTCCATTTTCCAGATGAGAAAACTAAAATTAGAATTATTAAAAAACTAGCCCCTGTGTCATACAGTTAAGTAGAATACCAGTTATTCACAGTAACTTTCACTCTTTGAAAAGGCATCATTTAATATAAACATTGACATCTACAATGTCAGATAACATGGTTTTAAACAGTTATTAACTTTCCATTTTTTTCTTCACAGCCAATACAACATTCAGTGGGAAATATTTCATGTTACCCAGTGAGATCAGTAGCTTTCTGAATAGTTGAAAGTTTGGGAAAATACTGCAACTAAAGGAAAGTAGCAATATGTGGTATAACATCAAATAAAATGTGAAAAGCTGCTTGAAACAGCCTGTTGCAAAATAGGAGAGGTCTGTGGAACTAAGCCTCCAGCTGGAAGAATTGCTTGAGGAAAAATGTAGCAAAGAAAAGCTATGTTTTCTGTTCCTTTAGTTCTTTCTTCAAGGAACACTCAACAAGTTCAAAACTGAAGCAAAGCCATTCTTAGGAGAGGGTTCAATCAGGGAACGTGTCATAGGTGCTTGGATGTAATCCCCTACTCCCACCATTCTTTCTTCAGTTAAAGTCTTTCATGGATGATACAGATTTGAGGCAAGGAGGCTGGGGAACATATCAAAAGACTTCAAATGTCAATACACTTGATATTAAAGCTCCAAATCTTGCGAGCTACACATACAACTTTAATAAATTGCAATAAAATATATGATTGAGAATGAATAAATAATCATTTTCATTAGGCATTGTACTATTCCTGTTTCATATATATACATGCATATATATAACCATCTAGGATGACACATAACTATTTACATAACTAATTAAATGCACATACAGTTCAAGTGGTAATGTAGTTTGACAGATGGATGATGTATTTAAAGATTAAAATTGTGAACTGTGGGATATGGATCATTACTTGGGACTTAGGGGGAGAAAGTGCTGATGTCTAAGAAGAAGGTAAGTTCTTCTTTTAATTTTCAAACCAGGTCACACTCATCCGTGCAATGTATCTTTCCCTACCAGAGAAGGAATTAAATTATCCCACACTTCAGGACAGTTTGAGGACACTGAAGAAAATGAGAGTGTGAAGGAGAAGTTCAGGAGAAGAGAATAGAAAAAGCAATTTATACACACACACACACAAAAGAGGAGCCATGCATTTTATGAATGTAGTTATTAAATGCCAGTATGTGGTGTGTTATAGAAAATGTTAATAAAAATTAACTGTTGAAGCAAGTAGGAATTGAAAAAATTGGTGGTTGAAGTCTAAAACCCTGACCCTAAATTCAATGTCATTGAGTGACCATCCTGATGGTGATTGCTACTGGACAAGAACATTAGATGATGCAGCAGAAATTGAATAATACTGTACAAAATGACAAAAAAAGAGAAAAACATTCATACTTAATCAGTATATACCCCCTTTTAAATGATTATTGCTAACTTTCAGTATATGGGGTTTGACAGTTAAAAATTAAACTCACTTTATTTTTTTAGAAAGACTTATTTATTTGAGAGAGAGAGCAAGAGAGAGAGAGCAGAAATGGGAGGGGCAGAGAGAGAAGGAGAGAATCTTAAGCAGACTCCCCACTGAGTGCATAGCCTGATGTGGGGCTCAATCTCACTACCTTGAGATCATGACCTGAGCTGAAACCAAGAGTTGGAAGCTTAACAGACTGCAGCATCCAGGTGCCCCAGATTAAACCCACTTTATATATAACTCATACATAACTGGTATATAATTACTATTTCCTTTATGTAAACAACTTCTCTCTGATTCTTATTTAACTGTATTGTTTCAGTAGTTATTTCTTTGCATTACAAAATTCTTTATCTGTTCTACAAACACTTATTAAAACATTTATTATCTATTTGGAAACCAGAACTATGCTAAATTCTGTAGCAAATAACTCCAAATTCATCACCATTGTTAAAAAATCTAATAATTTCCAGAAAGGGAAAAAAAACTTAAGCAATGCCCTTAAGCTGTTGCCTTAAAACATCTTACTTTTGTCATAATGCAGAGTATATTTATAGTATGAAGCCATTTTAAAAGATAATAGGAGGATTTTCTCTCGCTTTAGATACTCAAGAACTTAACTAAATTCCAGAAGCATGCACATAGTAAAATCCGTGAGTGACCTCTTAATACAGCTTAAATTCTTAAATAAATGCTTGGCATATAATGCTGTGTAGTCATTTTTATAAGATGATTCTACGGCTTCACCTTTTTTTCTCAGTGCTAAAATGCCAAATAGAAGTAAAACATGGCCATAAGCATACTGGATTAAAAAACACTGTCTTAGCTAGCTCTGTGGCTTCAAACTGAGAAAAACATATTATTCTCTAGCATGTAACTTGATATTATTTTTTCCACTTCGTGCCGTGCTGAAAAGTAGCTGCATCTAAATCTATATAATTGTGCTGCTGTGATACAGATTGGTTAAGACAAAATTCTACTTCGCAAAATGGAGCAGTAATTAAAAGCGAGTTCTTGATATCTAAACCAAAATCCATCAAATTGTGGTTAAATAAGAAAGGACACCAAACTCAGATAGAGAAAACTAAGGAATTATACGGTTGGAAAAAATTAATGAGAAAAAACTCAGAGCAGAAACAAAAAGCAAATGTATTGCAATCAAGCTATGGGTAGTAAGATAGAGAATGAATGAGGGAGAGATGGTAAGTCAGATGCAGGGTTCTGAACACATTTTATCAGAGGCATAAGTGAAACACAACAAATTCTTGGATCCCGTGAGCTGAAAAGGGTCAAATTATGAAAGTGACCATTGCTAGATATCTTACCAAATTGGTCTTACAGAAGAGAAACTATCTTATCCAGAAACAGTTTCAAACTAAAATATCTAATAAATGTCATTAGCCACCATTCAGTTCACA
>PITA01013683.1:0-56687 GCA_004023965.1 Spilogale gracilis | reverse complement strand
TGTGTGTGTGTGTGTGTGTGTGTGTATCTATTAGCAAATATTTCTTTCTTTCTTTCTTTCTTTTTTTTTTTGAGAGTGAGAGAGAGCACACTCATGTGAGTGGTGGGGAGGGACAGAGGGAGAGAGAATTCCGAGCAGCCTCTGTGCCCAGCACAGAGCCCAACACTGGGCTCAGTCTCTTGACTCTGAGATCATGACCTGAGCCGCAATCAAGAGTTGGAGGCTTAACAGACTGAGCCACCCAGAAGCCCCTATAAGTAAATATTTCTTCAGGGTCTGCTGTGGAGGAGGCCCTGTGGTCCATACTGGGGAAATGCCAGCAGCCTTGAGCCCAGGGGAAAGAAACCAACAGCCCTTATAACGCAGTGGGATGTTTTGTGTTATGGAAACTGCAGGTAGCCTCTCTGACTGCCTGGGAAGAGAAGGCAGACTAAGGAAAGCCAGTCTTCCTTGAGCTTTGATCATGGATCAAGCATGTTCTATTTAATCCTTACAACAGTCCTGTGAAGTCTTCTTCTTTTTATAGATGAGTAAACAGAGGGCGACTGCAGGTTAAATTAACTGCCTTGGGTAAGAATCAGCTGGTGGCATTTTGCCAACTATCAGTAGCTGCCATGAAAAGATGTGACTGCTCCCCGGAAGCTTTCAGAGCTAATGATACTTCTGGAAGCCTGGGGTAGGTGGCTTCAGGCAGGCGATGTGAGCAGTCACCATGACCGTGCTGCTCTTTTCTTTCTTTTTTTTTTTAAGATTTATTTATTTGAGAGAAGAGAGAGAGCGTGCGACAACAAGCACGGGGAGCAGCAGGGAGCCCGATGCCGGACTCGATCCTGGGACTCCAGGATCATGACCTGAGCTGAAGGCAGTCACCTAATCAACTGAGCCACCCAGGCATCCTCGTGCTGCTATTTTGAGAAACATTTGATCTGATCTAGTTAGCAAACTGGATTTCCTGTAGATACAGTTTTTTAAAGCTGTTGATTGTGAATACCTTGAACTGTGCTTTACACACATTATTCATCGAATATTCATAGCACTCTGGGGAGATATATGTGCTTGTAATATCACCAGCTCCATTCACAAAGGAAGGACCTGAGGCTCAGAGAGTGATGTGCTTGGTGATGGTCACAGCTAGGGCAAGATAGAGGCAGAATTTCAACCCAGGTTTGCCTGACCATTGTTTGTGGTCTTAACCACTGTTTATTCCAAACAATTGGTATCCTCTATCTCACTGGATGCTCACAAAAACCCTGTGTGTTTTTGTCCTCATTTTATAGATGAGGCCCAGAGAGGGTTAACAGTTTTACCAAAGCCGCACAGCAATAGGTCTTAAAGCTGAGTTCTATGATTCTAAGTTAAGAATATACAATGTACTTTTGAATCTACTATTGTGTTGGTCCATTGAGAAAAAAAACTTCTTAAAAGATTTTATTTATTTGTCAGAGAGAGAGAGAGAGAGAGAGAGAGAGAGAGCAAGCACAAGCAGGGGGAATGGGAGAGGGAGAAGCAGGCTTCCTGCCGAGCAAGGAGCCCAATGTGGAGCTCGATCTAGGACCCCAGGATCGTGACCTGAGCTGAGGGCAGACATTTCACCAACTGAGCCACCCAGGCATCCCAAGAAAAAATTTTAACTGTGGTAGACAATTAAATTTCCCTTCTTAACAATTTTAAATGTTAATTGTGGTAGACAATTAAATTTCCCTTCGTAACGATTTGTAAGAACACATTACAGTATTATTAACTCTATGTGCACTGTTGTTCCACAGATCTCTAGAACTTTTCCATCTTGCCTGACTGAAACTCTATACCCACTGAACAATAATTCTGTTTCTCCTTTCCCCAGTCCCTGGCAACTACCATTCTACTTTGCGTTTCTTTGACTTTGATGACTTTAGATACTTCATGTAATCATTCAGTATCTGCCTTTCCGTGATTGGCTTATTTCACTTAATAACGTCTTCAAGGTTCATCCAGGCTGAAGCACGTGACAGGCTCTCCTTCCTTTTGAAGGCGGCATAGTATTCCACCATAGACACCCCAGCACGTGGTGTTTATCCACCCATCCGTTGTTAGACATCTGGGGGGCTCCCACCTCTTGGTTTTGTGAATAGTGCTGCTATGAACATGGGTGTGTGGATATTTCTTCAAGATCCTGTTTTCAGTTCTTTTGGAAGTGGACCCAGAAGTAAGGTTTCTGGGTCATGTGGTAGTTAGTCCTATTTTTAATTTTCTGAGGAAACCGTACTGTTTTCCATTCTGGCTGTATCATTTATATTCCCAATGTATCATTTATATTCCCAACAATGTCCACATCCCTACTAGGCCTTCCTTGGTCTTTTTTTTTTTTTTTAAGATTTTATTTTTATTTGACAGAGAGAAACACAGCCAGAGAGGGAACACAAGCAGGGGGAGCGAGAGAGGGAGAAGCAGGCTTCCCGCTGAGCAGGAAGCCCAATGTGGGACTCGATCCCCGGTCTCCGGGATCATGACCTGAGCCGAAGGCAGTCGCTTAACCAACTGAGCCACCCAGGCACCTCTCTTTGGTCTTTTTGATAGTGACCGTCCTACCAAGTGTGAGGTGGTATTTCATTGTGGTGTTTATGTGCATTCTGCTGCTGATGCGTGGCGTTGTGTATCTTTTCACGTGCTTGTTTGCCTTTTGCGTATCTCCTTTGGAGAAATCTACTGAAGTCCTTTGCCCCTGTTAAAATCAGTTATTATTATCTTTTCATTGTTGTTATTGTGTTGTCAGAGTTCTTTGTATAATCTGGGTATTAACCCCTTATCCAGTATTGGTTTGAAGTTTTTTCTCTCATTCTCTAGGGTACCTTTTTCCCTGTTGACTATTTCCTTTGCTACAGATGTTTTCGTGTGTGGTCTCCCCATATGTCTATTTTTGCTTCTGTTTCTGGCATTCCTGGTATCCTATCTGAGAAATTATTGCTCATTCGAGTGTTGGAAGTTTTCCTTCTACGTGTCCTTGTAGGACTTTTACATTTTCATATCTTATGTTTTGATCTTTAATCTGTTTTGAGTTAATTTTTATATATGGTATAAGAGAAGGGTCCGTCTTCATTCTTTTGTGGTGGATCTCCAGTGTTCCCGTCAGCACTTATTGGAGAGGCTCTCCTTTTCCCATTGTGTAGTTTTGGCACCCTTGCCCAAGATCATTTGACCGTGTGTGTGTGTGTGTGTGTGTGTGTTTGTGTGTGTGTGTGTACTTCTGGGCTCTGGGTTCTGTTCCACTAGTCTGTATATATTGCTCTTTATGTCAATACCATGCTGTTTCGATTATTGTACTTTGTAATATGTTTTGAAATCACGAAGTATAAGGCTTCTAGCTTTGTTCATCTTTCTCAAGACTTTTGACTCTTTGGAGTTCTTAGAGATGAGATTCCATCTAAATTTTAAGGTTTTGTTTTCTGTTTCTGCAAAATTGCCACTGTGATTTTGATGGGCTTCGACTCAAGTTTCTCAGAGTTTCTGGTAGTATAGACACTGTAGCGATATTGAGCCATCCAGTCCATGAACGAGGATGCCTGTCCATTTATCTGTGTCTTCTATAATTCCTTTCAGCAATGACTTTGTGATTTTTATAGTTTTCAGCATACGAGTCATTTGTGTCCTTGATTAAGGTTATTCCCAGTATTTTATCCTTTTTGATGCCATTATAAATGGAATTGTAGTCTTAATTTCCTTTTCTCTTGAGCCCATTTTTATTCTTTTAAGATTTTATTTATTTATTTGAGAGAGAGAGAGTGCGTGTGACCAAGAGGAAGGACAGAGGAACAAGAAGACTCCCTACCAAACATGAACCCTGACTTGGGGCTCTATCCCAGGACCCTGAGATCATGACCTGAGCCGAAGTCAGATGCTTAACTGACCAAGCCACCCAGATGCCCCTTTCTGATCCACGTTTAAATCTTTATTTTACCAAAGAGGAAAGAGAGACTCAGAGTCATGGGGTGAGTTTAGTATTTGAGCCAGGATTTTCTTCCAGCTCCAGTGCCACCTGGTAGGAGTGATAAGAACGGAGAGCAGACCATCCCTTCCCTTTGCCCAATTCCTGTTCTCGGATCCTAGGACAGGTCTGGGAGTGGAGAAGTTGGCCAATGACTGGTTTGCTTCCAGCAGGGGCCTTGGCTTGGCTTAGGAGATAGGATGGGTCTTGGAGTTCAAAATCTCACCTGCCACTTCTTAGCTGTGTGACTGTGGACAAATCTGTTTCCCTCTCTGGCCTCACTTTCTTCTCTGGACAAATGAGCATTTTGTAAAACTCATCTTGCAAGGCTGACTTGAGGAGGAAATGTATTCGTGGGTATGTAGTGTCTGTATATTTAACCCAGCACCCTGGGCATATGTAGGCTGACTGCGAGTCTCGTCCTGCCACGCCCTGGGCACAAGGCAAGGAATGTTTGGATTCATGTGTAAATGTCCGCTTGGAGCTCGTGTGCCTCCCGCACCCCACTTCTAGCCCAAGCTGTATTCGCCACACTGCACGGAGCTGCTGGTGCATGAGAACGTGAATGTGAGTGATTTATAGCTTATAAATATTTAGACATTTTTTACTTAAAAAAAACACATTTATTTATTTATTTGAGAGAGAGAGACCTAATGCTCTGCGGTAGTAGGAGAGTGAAAAAAGCAGACTCCCCACTGAGGGCACAGCCCTATGGGATGGGGGAGAGATTGGGGACCAGACAATCCCACGACCCAGGGACGATGACCTGAGTCAAAATAAAGAGCCAGATGCTCAACCAACTGAGCCACCCAGTGCCTTGACATTTGTACTTTTGACCCCAAGTGGCCCCACAAAGCTGGGCTGACTGATAAACCCAACTTCCCAAGCCCCAGTCCACACTGGGGAAGTAATCAGCACACATTTTCTTTTGCCCAGATCCTAGTGGTCCCTCCCCTCTGACTTTTCAGCTGAGGATGGGAGCCCAGGTTCCCTGGGGACATGATGTTCCCAGACAGTATAGGAATCGTAGGGGGTTGGGACTGAATGCTATGCAGGGTAGAAGATGGGAGACCCAGAGGCAGAATTCCTCTGTCTCCATGAATATTTATAGCTCCCCTCACCTACCCCTAGTTGAGAGCTGGGCCTGAGCTTCTTCCCAGACTTGAGGCATCAGGGAATTGTGCCCTCATGTAAGATTGACTGACCTGAGTTACTGCTGACTTCTTTACCTCCAAATGTTCATTCTCTTCCCGACCCATTGAAAGATTTGTTGGGGGCGCCTGGGTAGCTCAGTGGGTTAAAGCCTCTGCCTTCGGCTCAGGTCATGATCTCAGAGTCCTGGGATCAAGGCCCGCATTGGGCTCTCTGCTCAGCAGGGAGACTGTTTCCTCCGCTCTCTCTGCCTGCCTCTCTACCTACTTGTGATCGCTCCCTCTGTCAAATAAATAAATAAAATCTTTAAAAAAAGAAAAAAAAAGAGAAAGATTTATTGGCATTAGGCTAAGGTCCTGTCTGGAGCTGATGGGGAAGTCAGTATGTGGGTTAGAGCACCTGGGACAGCGGTGACTATAGTCCTCTCACCTGACTTCATGTGGGTGAGCCAAGGAGAAGGAGTCCTGGTCATTGTGACTACTTTGCATGCTTATTTTTGGAACTACTGGTAGAACTGTAAAATTTTTCAGATGAAGAAACTGAGGCTCAGAGAGGTGAAGTCACTTGGCCAAGGTCACACAGCAAGTAAATGGTAGAGCCAGGTATGAACCCAGATCTTTCTGACTCTGGAAAGGGGTTGTTCTCCCCATCCTACTGTACCTCTCCCAGAAAGACTGGACACGTTTCCTTCATGCCAGTTTCTGTTGAGTAGTCTTCAGGGGCTTGGTTATTCATTCATACATTCACTCCCCAGTGTCAGTGTGTGACACTGGGGATAAAGAGATGAAAAAGATCTAGTTCCTACCCTCCAGAAGCTCCAGGATTCTGGAAATGGCCATAGAAATCAATACTTGTAACACACTGTATCAGCTGCTATACTGAGGAATGTACCTAGTACCATGGTGACCCAGAAAAAAAGGCAACTATTCTGCCTGGGGCAATCAGGGAGGGCATCCTAGAGGAAGCATTCTTTAGATTTCTTTTTAATTTTTTTATTTTTATTTGTATTTATTTATTTTTAAAGATTTTATTTATTTGACAGAGAGAAACACAGCCAGAGAGGGAACACAAACAGGGGGAGTGAGAGAGGGAGAAGCAGGCCTCCCGCTGAGCAGGGAGCCCGATGTGGGGCTCGATCCTCGGTCTCCAAGATCATGACCTGAGCCGAAGGCAGTCACTTAAGCAACTGAGCCACCCAGGCACCCTAGATTTCTTTTTTAAAGATTTTATTTATTTATTTGACAGAGAGAAAGATCACAAGTAGGCAGAGAGGCAGGCAGAGAGAGAGGAGGAAGCAGGATCCCTGCCGAGCAGAGAGCCCAGATGCGGGACCCTGAGATCATAACCTGAGCCGAAGGCAGAGGCTTTATTTAACCCACTGAGCCACCCAGGAGCCCTCTTTAGATTGTTTCTTGAAAGAAGAGTAGGAGTTTCCTAAGTAAAGCAAGAGGCAGGAGGCACTCTTAGTGGGGGGAAGGGGCAGCAGCGTGTGCAAAGGGTAGATCCAGCCTCTTGCAGCTCTCACAAAGAGGTCACAACAAGGTCAAAAGTATTTGTTGCCAGCCATCTGTTGACTCAACAAATGCTTACCAAGCCCCTGCTCAGGCCACACGTGAGCTGGGCGCTGGAGATGGAGAGAGGAATCCAAAATGCCACTTTGTGGTCCATATCACCGCCCCCTCTCGCCTCCAGAATGGGTTATCTGCTTTCCCTGTGCTCCCTACTGTCTATTTTTTGTCCAGCAGCCAGGATGTCCCATCATGCTACTCATCTGTCTGGCACAGTCCAGAGGCTCTCCAGGGCTCGTAAAATAAAATTCCACCTCTTCGCCACATCTTAGGAGCCATCTGGGGTCGCTTGCCCTCAGATCTCACCCAGTACTTCCCATTTCTCACTCCCCTAGGACCACATGGAACTTACAGTTCCTTGAACACGGCACGTTTGTTCCTATCTTAAGATACGATGAACTTACTCTCGCTGTGGACCCTTCGCACATGAGACACCTGGCCTAGAATACTCTTCTTCCAGATTTTTCTCTTGACTTGTTCCTTCTCACTTTTTAGATTTCAGGAAGGAGAATATAGGGGTTTTTGCAAGACCTTAAAACTTATACAATCTGGGGGGGTCCTCTCGAAGAAAAGCAATCAAATTGCAAATACAGAATTAGATAAAGACCTAGGAAGGGGCCTTGATGCTTATGCTTCATTGGTCTCATGGTCAATCTTCCTCTGGTTTTGTTTATAGGTCACCTCCTCCGAGAAGCCTTCCGTGGTCATTCTATTTAAAGCAGCTCTTCACCCAAGCTTTGTCATATCACTATTTTTATTTATTTTATTGAATTAATTACAATTTGAAATTATTGTATTCTTTTATCTCTATATTTGTTTTGGTATGTTTTCCCTGACTAGAATGTAAGCTTCTCGAGAGCAGGAGTCTTGCCTGTTTTATTCCTGCAGTATCCCCAACAGAGTGCCCTGCCCCCAGTGGGATACCAGTACCTGTCGGGTGAATGAATGGACATGTCCTCTGCCCTCCAGGAGTTGCCATCGAGTGTGGCCGGAGGACACAAGGGCAATTTCAATGGTATAAGAAGCTGTAAGCTATGGCAGCTCAGAGGATGAACACTTAACCCAGTCTAGGGCCAGGGAATAGGGTATGAGAGAGGCAGGGAGGCTTAGGAAGAGCTAGTTGCAGGGAAAGAGGCCAGGGAAGCCTGATTTCCAGGGATCAGTAGGTAGCCAGGCAGAGCAAGGGAGGGAAGCATGAACAAAGGCATGGAAGCCTGAGCCCCCAGGTCCTGAAGAGACTCAGCTGGTTCCATTTTAGTTGACATCAAAGGGTATCATTGATGCAAAGGGATGGCTGGATGCTAAGTTCAGGATGAAGGCTAAAGGAATGGGAGTTATGTGAAGACCAGGATCTGAGAAGACAGCAGAGGTGCGAAGAACCAGTGTGATGGGTCTTGTAGGCACCCAGGGCAAGGCTTTGGGCAAAAGCAGTTCCGCCCGAGACCCCCCATGCTGATTCTGATTCTGTATTTGGAAGGAAGAGGCCTGCGCTGGGCTTTCTCTGGGGGCCATGTGGACTGGGGAGGCTCTAGGCCCAGACAGACCTGATTACATATTGTTACCTGTTGGGTTCACAGGGAAGCTGACTCTGAAATGGAGAGTAGCATGAAGAAATGCTTTTCCCAGACTGCTTTTTCTTTCTTTCTTTCTTTCTTTCTTTCTTTCTTTCTTTCTTTCTTTCTTTCTTTCTTTCTTTCTTTCTTTCTTCTTTATAAAGATTTTATTTATTTGAGAGAGAGAGAGAGTGAGAGAGAGCATGAAAGGGAAGAAGGTCTGAGGGAGAAGCAGACTCCCCATGGAGCTGGGAGCCCGATGCGGGACTTGATCCCAGGACTCCAAGATCATGATCTGAGCCGAAGGCAGTTGCTCAACCAACTGAGCCACCCAGGCGCCGCACCTGGACTGTTTTAAAGCAAAGTTGAGATACTGTATAATTCTATGAGAAGTACTTTACTACATGAATCTAATATATAAGGATTTAAAACTTATAAAAATATAGAACCATAATATCATTCTCACATCTAACAAAATTGACATTGAATTCTTAATTCCACCTAATACTGAGTCTATGTTTTGAGTTCCTCCAATTGTCTAAAAATAGTTTTTACAGTTACTTTGAATCAGGATACAGACAAGGTTCATAATTATTTTCTGAACTAAGCTTCTTGAATGAGAATTTAACACCCCACCTCCTTGCTTCTCTCTCATTCCTCAAATCGTGCTTTGAAAGCTCCTCTCCCCATGACTGGAGCTGGATTTCCCTATTGCCACATGCTGTGTTTGCTTTTATTTTTTCTTTTTTTTTTTAAAGATTTTATTTATTTATTTGAGAGAGGGGGAGATTATGAGCAAGGGGAGGAGCAGAGGGAGAGGGAGAAGCAGACTCTCTGCTGAGCAGAGAGCCCAGTGCGGGGCTCGATCCCAGGACCCTGAGATCATGACCTGAGTCGAAGGCAGATGCTTAACCGAGTGAGCCACTCAGGGGCCCCTACTTTTCTATCTGTATCGTACTTGATCTCCCTGTGGCTTTTCACATTGCTAACCCCCACTTCTGTGCTCTGGAAACCTCCTCCAGCATGGTACTCCTACCTCTATGTC
Organism: Spilogale gracilis; assembly: GCA_004023965.1. NCBI lineage: Eukaryota > Metazoa > Chordata > Mammalia > Carnivora > Mephitidae > Spilogale > Spilogale gracilis. The sequence goes on along the minus strand of PITA01013683.1, from coordinate 47,408 downwards.
CTGTCCCTGCCTCCTTCACAGGTTTCTCTTTCCCCTCTGACTTCTCTGGGGAATGTTGGGCTCTTCAGGGTTTAACTCTGGATCCTCTGGCATTTTAGGGCACTCCAGATGTGTCCCAGGCTGGATTCATCCTCTGTACGCCCATCCTGTTCCTCCTCAGCGTCACCTCCGTGAAGATGAGTAACACTCCAGCCCCAACCACCTGGGCCAGAAACCTGGCAGTCCTTGACTCTTCCCCTTCTACCAACCTATCTCCCATCCATCACCAAGTTCCATCCATTCAATCTCCCAAATAGCTCTGATGACCTTCCATTTCCCCCCATTTGCCCTTTCACACCCCAAGCCTCCTTTGGCCCTGCAGACAATTGCAGTCCTCTTGAGGCTCTCTCCCTACTTCTGGTCGGAAGCCCCTCTGGTTCGCTCTGTACAGAGCGGTCAAAACCCTCTTTTCCAAACCCAGATCCAGTGTTGTACCTTTCCTGTTGCATACCCTTCAGTGACTCCCCATTTTCTACAAACTCCTTAGCCTAATATTTAAGACCTTTCTTAAGTTGACCAATACATACTTTGTAGGTCCTATCTCTCCTCGCCGTCCCCACCCTTCCACCACGCACATGTTAAGGTTTAGCTAGCCCAGGTGTCTCAAGTTTGCTGAGGACAAGGTCCATCTTCTGGGATGGAAGCACACACTTCTGGGACTCAGCACGCACTGTCCCTCTGCCTGCAGCTCCTCAGCCGGCTAACTTCTTTTTGTCCTGATAAGTGCCATGATAAGTGTCACTCCTGATCCTCAGGTCTGAGGAGGGGCACCGTCTCAGAATCACAACTCCTGAAACCTCTGCCATCGTAACACTTGCCAACTGTCTACTTTTGAATCTCTTTTTTGCAAAATGGGCTGTGAGCCATGGAAGGACAAAGACTGCATCTGTCCTCCAAGGCCTCAGCACTCTGCCCGGGGCCTGGAGCAGTGAGGGCTTGTCCAGGGGATGCATGGGTGAGGGACCGAGTGGGTGAGTTGGGTTCACATGGGTCTCTGTGCTCTATTCACACAGTGAGGAAAAAACGTCTAATGCAAAAATATTTATGATGAATAAAATACCAAAATTTTAAATACTTTTTTAAAAAAAGATTTTTATTTATTTGACAGAGAGAAACACAGCCAGAGAGGGAACACAAGCAGGGGCAGTGAGAGAGGGAGAAGCAGGCTTCCTGCCGAGTGGGGAGCCCGATGCGGGGCTCGATCCTGGATCTCCGGGATCATGACCTGAACAGAAGGCAGTCGCTTAACCAACTGAGCCACCCAGGCGCCCCAAAATACCAAAATTTTATTTTATTTTATTTTTTAAGATTTTATTTATTTATTTGACAGAGAGAAACACAGCCAGAGAGGGAACACAAGCAGGGGGAGTGAGAGAGGGAGAAGCAGGCCTCCCGCTGAGCAGGGAGCCCGATGTGGGGCTTGATCCCAGGTCTCCGGGATCATGACCTGAGCCGAAGGCAGTCGCTCAACCAATTGAGCCACCCAGGCGCCTCAAATACCAAAATTTTAAATGAAGATGATCATAACAGTGCCAGGCAGCGTCATATCAGAACCCGGGGCAAAAGGAATACTGATTTCGATTTTTTTTGAGATATTGCATTCAAATATTATTATCTTGATCACTGAGGTTTTCAGTGCCCCCCTTACGTTTTGCACTTAGGTGAGCTCCTCCACAAACCTTACCTCAGTCCTGGTCCTGATGGGAAGGCTTTCTCAACAGGCCTGGATAGCCATGGCACAGGGGACGGGGCCCAAGCAGATAACCTGGGTTGAATCCTCTGGCTGTTTAAAGACTCTTTCCAGGGGAGAGTTGTTCCACCCCACTAAGCTGGAGCCTAAAGCCAAGAGGGAGGGACTTACTTTGGGGTAGGGTTGGATGGTGAGGATGGGTAGGGACGTGACTTCTTCAAAGGCACAGAGTGAACACCACACCCTGCCCAGCTGTGGGCTACCTCCCCGCCTTTCTGAGGTCTCATGAAGAGGATCCCAGGTATGAAGGTCCAAGAGGAGAAAGAAACAAGGCCTGTCCCAGAGAAATGGGCACCTTGGGCTCAAAGGAAAGATGAGGGGGACTGAGCTTATGGAGCAAGGATTTTATCTACTTTTTTTTAAATTTAAGTTTTCAATTTTAATTCCAGCATAGTTAGAATCCAGTGTTATATTAGTTTCAGGTGTAAGATATAGTGATTCAACAACTCTATGTCATTCAGTGTTCATCATGATAAGTGTACTCTTAATTCCTATCACCTATTTCACCCATCCCCCACTCATCTCCCTTCTGGTAACCATCAACTTGTGCTCTGTAGTTCAGAGTCTTTCTTGATTTCGCTCTCTCTCTCTTTCTTTCTGCTTATGGAGCAGCGATTTTAAAATCTGGTCTCAGTACCTCTTTTTTACATCTTTAAGAATTATTGAGGACCCCAGAGAACTTTTGTTTACATGGGTTATATCCATCAGTATTGTCTTTTTTTAAGATTTATTTATTTGAGAGACAGAGATAGCAATAGAGATAACGAGAAAGACCACAGACCAGGAGGAGAGGGAGAAACAGGGCTGGATTCCCGGACCCTGGAATCATGACCTGAGCTGAAGGCAGAGGCTTTAACCCACTGAGCCACCCAGACACCCAAAACATTTTTGTTTTTAAATACAAAACCCAATGATAAACACATTCCATGTTAACACAAACAACACTGTTAGCAAAAATTAGCTAACAATTTCAAAACATCAATAATTTAGAGTGGCCTCGATTTACATTTGGTTGCAAATCTCTCAAATGAGGGGTTTAATACAAAACAGCTAGATAGAACATATCTGCTCCTGCATTCAGTGTTGTTTTGGTTGAAGTATATGAAGAATATCTGCCCTTACACAGATAATGTGTTTGTAGTGGGAGGGATCTTTTAATGTCTTTTTCAGATAATTGATGATGCGCTTCTTCGATGCTACAGCAAACTCTACAAATGGTATTTCTGAAAAGTCAGTTGCAATGTGGAACCTGAGCCATCCCAGCGAACCTTCTGTAATCTGGTGTGCAGCAATGTTTTGATCTGTCTTGCCCTTTGATTCTTTTATCCAGGCATAATTTTGAAACTGGCCTTCCTCATTTGGAAAATACCGGTTCACTGAGTTATGCAGGATTTCCAAACCCGGACCTTGACTAGAGGATTTTTTAAAAAGTTGCATTCAGGGCGCCTGGGTGGCTCAGAAGGTTAAGCCTCTGCCTTTGGCTCGGTTCATGATCTCAGCGTCCTGGGATGTAGTCCCACTTTGGGTTCTCTGCTCAGCGGGGAGCCTGCTTCCCCCTCGTTCTCTGTGTTCTCTGCCTGCCTCTCTGCCTATTTGTGATCATCTCTCTGTTAAATAAATAAATAAAATCTTTTAAAAAATTGCATTCATTAGAATTGCCAGCGATCTCATCAGAAAATTCTTTAAGGATTAGGAAACTGTCACACTCATACGGGCAGATGCAGCTTTCCAGAAGATACTCGTTTTCTCCAAAGTTCCAATTTTATCATTGGCAGCAAATACTGTTTGTTTTCCTTCAGGCGATGGGTTCCCTTTGTTCATATTTGAGCAAATATGATACCCAAGTCTGAAAAACCATAGCTGGTCAGTGGCTCTTTTCCAAGTGATAATGGTGATGGGCAAAAAAGTCCAGCTTACAAATCAGCCGCTTAAGGGCTTTCCTGGAGACAACGCTGGCTTCCGTGTGCAGAAGCATTGCATTCCCCATTTTGACACCCAGAATATTACAAAGATGTGCACTCAAGATTTAATAAAATTAATAATTTCCTTTATCAAGGATATTGGATTTTTATTTATTTATTTATTTTGCACTGAGTAGCACCCAGCTGTGAAAAACACGGCTCCTACTCCCATGCGGTGCCCCCGTCTTGATGTGTGGTAAGGGGTCGCCGGTTTTGTTCACCCTGTACTATCGGTGTAAATGTCAACACCTGAAAATGGGGGAAGTAATGTCTTGATATTCTTATGGCAATAGCTTTTTTCTTAATTTATTTGAGAGAGAGCCGGTACGAGAAAGAACATGAAGTGTGGGAAGGGAGAGGGAGAAGCAGGCTCCCCACTGAGCAGGGAGCCCGACGAGGAGCTGGATCCCAAGACCCTGAGATCATGACCTCAGCCAAAGGCAGAAGCTTATCTAACTGAGCCATTTGGGTGGCCCTATAACAATAGTTTTGACCTCATGGATCCCCTGAAAGTTCTCAGAGATACTCCTTTCTCCTCCCTTATTTCTGTGTCTTACCCTTTGAGAAGTATCATCCTAGAGCTTTGAGAACAGATGGCAGGACCACGTTTAGGAATGGAAAAGATCCCAACCGAATAGAAGTTAACAATTTTGCTGCTGGGGAGGCAGCATAAAACTATGTAATTCACAACGTGACTTGAGGCTGAGTTTTCGTTTTTAAAGGAATCACAGTTATTTACTGGAATAACGAAACCTACATTTATTTCATTTAACATAGACAAACCATCAACACACTAAATGGGACAAAGCCGCAGAATTTTCTGTCATCAAAATTCCAATTAGAGCCAGCTGGTTCTTTTTTCTTTTTCTTTTTAATTGAAGTATAGTTGATGTACTATGTTCTATTAGTTTTGTACAACGTAGTGAAGTTATGACTGTGACGCTGAGCTCACAAGTGCAGCTAAGGTCGGTCACCCTCCAACGAGGTAGTGGTCGCATCGATGATATTCCCTTTGCTGTGCCTTTCTTTTCTTTTCTTTTTTTTTTTTTTAAGGATTTATTATTTTCTTTTTTTAAGATTTTATTTATTTATTTGACAGAGAGAGATCACAAGTAGGCAGAGAGAAGGAGGAAGCAGGCTCCCCGCCGAGCAGAGGGCCCGATGTGGGCCTCGATCCCAGGACCCTGAGATCATGACCCAAGCGGAAGGCAGAGGTTTCACCCCCTGAGCCACCCAGGCGCCCTGCTGTGCCTTTCATCCCTGTGACATGTTCCTTCCATGACTGGAAGCCTCTACCTCCCAAGCCCCTTCACCCGTTTTGCCCATCCCCCACCTCCCGCCCCTCTGGCAACCATGGCTCGTTCCCGTTCTTTGTGGGCTTGTTTCTACTTTTAGAGCCAGCTGGTTCTTTAAACTCTCCTGTCAGTATCTAGAGGCTTCCTCAAGTGTTTCCACTGCTCCAGAGCTCCCAGAGTGGTTGTAACTTCAAGGCTTATCGCCCACTCGGTTACCGGTTCATGGTGCTGGGAATAGTGTTGGATAGACGGGCCAGGCCCTCGTTCTCCTGGTGCTCACGGTCTAGTGGCGGAGTGTTATGAACCACACAAACACGAATATGATCACAACTGCGCTAGGACTTACAGAGAAGTACAGGGAGCTTTGAGGCAGGACCTGGCCTGGTGTAAGACCTCTCTGAAGAACTGAAACTCAGGTAAGGCTTGAAGCGCAAGTTAGGGTGGCGGCTGGAAATGGGGTGGGGTTAGGGACGAGGGCTCAACGCACTGCCAGGGGAGTATGCTTGCGCGCAGAGGCAGGAAAGGTCTGAGCGTGTTTGAAGACCCGGGAGCTCCATTTTGATTGGACTCCGTTGGGAAGATAGCAGGAGATGAGGATGGAATGGCAGCTAGAGGTCAGGACGAGGGCCGCCTGATGGTGGTCCTTCTCAGTTTCTACAACCTGCTCCTTCCTGCCCCGGGCTTGGACCCAGGCAGAGGGGTCTGCCTGGAACACTCTTCCTCTCTCAGGTCTCAAAGGAAATGTCACCTCTTTTCTAAGTATGTATTTTTGTATTCTCCATATCAGCACCCCCTTTTCTCTGTCTAGCAACTCTATTGGTTTACATCGCTTTTGCCCATCTGCCCCGTGAGACTGTCAGTCCCGCGTGTGCCGGCCTGTGTGGTCGCGTTCGCCTTGTATCCCCCGTGGGCGGGCCATGCAGTTGGTGCTCAGAAATGTTCGTTGGCGGAATGTGTGAATGAACAAATGCATGCAGAGCTGGATTTGAGATTCTGGCTCCATCCTTTAACAGCTGTGTGACCTTGAACCACCACATAAACACCTTATATTATTTCCTATTCTGTAACATGGGGTTTTACTTCCTATCTCAGAGGGCTTTTGTGAGACTAAAATGAGGTAGTGCACAGGGAAGCACCTGGCTCTGAAGGAGCGTCTTAGTCCTAATTCTGTTCTCTTTTCACTGTTCTGGGATGTATGATGAGTCTTGGGCCTTGCTTAACCCCATCTGGGTCTCCTGCCCTCCCATCCCCCCACATCCCCCAGTCCAGCGGCAATGCAAACACCCAGGTTCTGATGGAGAATGGATGGTGGTGAAGGTGCTGTTGAAAACAGACCAGGGGCGCCTGGGTGGCTCAGTTGGCCTCTCTCGCTGTGTTTCTCTCTGTCAAATAAATAAAATCTTAAAAAAAAAAAAGAAAGAAAGAAAACAGACCAGACTGTGGGTAGTGAGATTAAGGTTAATCTCATCTTTATATATATATATATTTTTTTTTCTTTTTTCTTTTTTTTTTTAAGAGAAAGAGTGAGTGGTGGTGGGGAGGGGCAGAGGGAGAGGGAAAATCTTTTTTTTTAATTAATTAATTTTTGAGAGAGAACACATGAGCAGGGGGAGAGGGGGAGGGAGAGAGAGAATCCCAAGCAGGTTCCATGCCCAGCACAGAGCCCAACATGGGGATCGATCTCACAACCCTGAAATCATGACCTGAGCCAGAATGAAGAGTTGTATGCTTAACCAACTGAGCCACCCCGGCGCCCCTTTAATATATTTTTAAAAAGACTTTTTGTTTTGAAATAATTTTAGGCCTTCGTAAAAGTTGCAACATAATACAAAGAATGCATGCGTGCCTTTTGCTGGGCATTCCCTAATGTTAACAGTTTACAAAACCATAATACAATGATCAACACCAGGAAATGATCATTGATATGATATTATTTTAATTAGAGACCTTATTTGAACTTCACCAGTTTTTCCACTAAAGATCTTTTTTTGTTCTGGGATATAATCCAGGATCCCACATTGTATTCAGATGTCATACGTTTCCTTAATATCCTTTGATCTACGGCAGTTCCTCAGTCTTTCCTTATTGCTCATGACTTTGACTTCTTTTTTAAAGATTTTATTATTTGACAGAGAGAAACACAGCTAGACAGGGAACACAAGCAGGGGGAGTGAGAGAGGGAGAAGCAGGCCTCCTGCTAAGCAGGGAGCCTGACGTGGGACTCGATCCTGGGACTCCAGGATCATGACCTGAGCTGAAGGCAGATGCTTACTGACTGAGCCACCCAGGCGCCCATAAAAGATCTTATTTTTAAGTAATCTCTACACTCAACACTGGTTTCAAACGTACAACCCTGAGATCAAGGGTTGAATACTTTACTGACTAAGCCAGCCAAGCACCCCTAAAATTTTCTTTTCATTAATTTTTTTCTTTTAATAATTAAAGCAATAAATGCTTTTAAAAAGTTCAAACAGGGCGCCTGGATGGCTCACTTGGTTAAGCGACTGCCTTCGGCTCAGGTCATGATCCTGGAGACCCAGGATCAAGTCCCACATCAGGCTCCCTGCTCAGCGGAAGCCTGTTTCTCCCTCTCTCACTCCCCCTGCTTGTGTTCCCTCTCTGGCTGTGTATCTCTCTGTCAAATAAATAAAATCTTAAAAAAAAAAAGTTCAAACAAAGAAGCATAAAATAGGTAAACTTCCCAGCAAGTCCATCTCACTTCCCAAAGGTTCTTTATCACTGTCTGCTCTTGAAGTTAAATCTTTCTAGATCACTTTCTAGATGTCATATGCACATATATAATGGGGTCACAGAAATTTAAAAAAATTTTTTTTACTCAACAATATTATCCAAAGACAATTTTCCATGTCAGTAAGATCAGATATTACTCATCCTTTTTTTTTTTAACTTTCAATTTTTTTTTTAAGATTTTATTTATTTGACAGAGAGAAACACAGCCAGAGAGGGAACACAAGCAGGGGGAGTGAGAGAGGGAGAAGCAGGCTTCTCGTGAAGCAGGGAGCCCAATGTGGGACTCAATCCCGCGTCTCGGGGATCATGACCTGAGCCAAAGGCAGTCGCTTAACCAACTGAGCCACCCAGGCGCCCCAGATATTACTCATACTTTCTAATGACTGGCTAGCATTTCATCTTTAGGTCGCCCTAATATAATGTTTGTTATTTTCCAGATTTTGTAAGAACACATAAATAATAATAAATTTACTTAAAGTGATAATATAATATTATATAATATAAATTATATTATATAATAAGAATATTTATTTTATATGTATATATTTTATGTATATAATATAAAGATATTTATTAAATAAAATGTTTTCTAAAATAATACAATATTTTATTATTTTAAGTATATTCTACTCCCAATGTGGGGCTCCAACTCACTGACCCTGAGATCAAAAGTCACATGCTGTACTGACTAAGCCAGCTAGGCACCCCCATAAATTATTTTTTTAATTTTTAAAAATATTTTATGTATTTATTTGTCAGAGAGAGAGAGAGAGCATGAGTAGAGAGATTGGTAGGCAGAGGGAGAAGCAGGCTTCCTGCCAAGCAAGGAGTTCAATGTGGAACTTGATCCCAAGACCCTGGGATCATAACATGAGCTGAAGGCAGATGCTTAACTGATTGAGTCACCCAGACATCCCTCCATAAAGTATTATTATTATTATTATTATTATTTAAAGATTTTATTTATTTGATAGAGAGAGAGATCACAAGTAGACAGAGAGGCAGGCAGAGAGAGAGGAGGAAGCAGGCTCCCTGCTGAGCAGAGAGCCCAATGCGGGCCTCAATCCCAGGACCCTGAGAACATGACCTGAGCTGAAGGCAGAGGCTTAACCCACTGAGCCACCCAGGGGCCCCATAAATTATTTTTTAATAGAGAACATCTACCACCAAAATTTATATTTCAAATTTCATCGATATAAAAATATTTAAGTTGTTGGGGCGCCTGAGTGGCTCAGTTGGTTGGGGGACTGCCTTCGGCTCAGGTCATGATTCTGGAGACCCAGGATCGAGTCCCACATTGGGCTCTCCGCTTGGCAGGAAGCCTGCTTCTCCTTCTCTCCCTCCCCCTGCTTGTGTTCCCTCTGTGGCTGTATTTCTCTCTGTCAAATAAATCAATAAAATCTTTAAAAAATATATTTAAGTTGTTAGAAAATTCAAAAATTAAATTAAAATTAAAAGTTTTTGTAATATATATTTTCATATATTCTGTCATCAGAAGTAGATTATCTAAAACTTAAGTCAAAATAAGCCACAGAATGGAAAGGTATATTTTAATACAAGAGAAAAAAGACTGCATTGTTATTGATTTCATTGAATCTGAGATGCCATTCATTTAAAAAACACACCATTGTTTTATGCAGAAAGAAACACTGCCAATTAATTGGAAAATACTGCCGATTTTAGCACTTTTAAAATGTGCAAAATGAGTCTTGGAATTGATTAAATAAGACAGGCCCTTTCTGACCCTTCATTAACCAGAATCCCTATGTGCTCTTCCAGGCACTTCCCCTTTCAACCATGGAGATGGGGGCAAATAATTCCTCTCGTGTGGACTCAGAGTTCCGATATACCCTCTTCCCGATCGTGTACAGCATCATCTTTGTGCTGGGGGTCATCGCCAACAGCTATGTGCTGTGGGTGTTTTCCTGCCTGTACCCTTCCAAGAAACTCAACGAGATAAAGATCTTCATGGTGAACCTCACCATGGCTGACTTACTCTTCTTGGTCACCCTGCCCCTGTGGATCGTCTACTACTACCACCAGGGCAACTGGATTCTCCCCAAATTCCTGTGCAACCTGGCTGGCTGCTTCTTCTTCATCAACACCTACTGCTCCGTGGCCTTCCTGGCTGTCATCACTTACAACCGTTTCCAGGCAGTGATCCGGCCCATCAAAACAGCTCAGGCCACCACCCGCAAGCGTGGCTTCTCTTTGTCTCTGGTCATCTGGGTGGCCATCGTGGCCGCGGCGTCCTACTTCTTTGTCCTGGACTCCACCAACGTGGTGCCCAACAAGACCGGCACAGGCAACATCACACGCTGCTTTGAGCATTACGAGAAGGGCAGCGTGCCTGTCCTTGTCATCCACGTGTTCCTCGTGTTCAGCTTCTTCCTTGTATTCCTCATCATCTTCTTCTGCAACCTGGTCATCATCCGCAGGCTGCTCAGGCAGCCCGTGCAGCTGCAGCACAACGTGGAGGTCAAGCGCCGCGCTCTGTGGATGGTCTGCACGGTCCTGGCTGTGTTCATCATATGCTTTGTGCCCCACCACCTGGTGCAGCTGCCCTGGACCCTGGCTGAGCTGGGCTTCCAGAACAGCAGCTTCCACCAGGCGATCAATGATGCCCACCAGGTCACCCTCTGCCTTCTTAGTACCAACTGTGTCTTGGACCCCATCATCTACTGTTTCCTCACCAAGAAGTTCCGCAAGCACCTCACTGAGAAGTTCTACAGTATGCGCAGCAGCCGGAAATGCTCCCGGGCCACCTCGGAGACCGGCACCGAAGTGGTCATGCCGCTCAACCACCTCCCTGTCCATTCCCTCAAAAAGTAGTCACTGACTTTTGTGTCCAGGACCAGAGCCTTCTCCTCCGTGGACATCACAGACTGACCTGGGGGGTGAAGGGGTCTCTGTTGTAGTCTGGGGAACCTCGTCCCTGGGCACAAGTGGCCCTTTAAGTATGGAGGCTACCTCGCCAAGGTGGGGGTGATGGCAGGGCCAGACTGCGGGGAAATCCAGGACTTGAATGTGCCCCATCGGCCACCTTGGGGCACACCCATCCTAACCATGGCTGATGACCTCATCCTGAGTACCGACTCTGATAGGTCTGCAGGGAATGTCAGGGCTGGGGGCAGACCTTGGGGGCAGACTCTGAGGCACCCTGTTCACCCTACCAAGGTGGCTGCCCCAAGACAGTATGGCTTGAAGTTTTGGCAACTACAACCTTTACTACTATAAAGGCAGAGAAGGGGGTCTGGGGAAAGGCATCCTCCCCTGGTTGTGTGGGTGTGCGTCTGGGGAAGACTTTGGAGCTCGGATAGTGCCATCTTGTCTCCATTCAGAGGCACAAAATCTTCGTGACACTTCTCAGGGGACGTAACTCAGTGGAATCTTTTCTCACTCATTTAACAGCCTGTCCTGAATGGTGCCAGAGAAGGTAAGACATTCACAGGCCAAAAGGAAGGATGGAGAGGTTGTCTCCTAAGGCAAACGTGTCTCTCTGCACAGGTCTTGCCTCAGGCTTCCTTCAGCTCTGGGGGAGTGGGAGAGACATGACTACCACATCCATCTGTCTCAAAAGTGGATCCTGATGAATTACCTCCTGCGGGGTAGCTCCCCACTCTGGGTGGGCAGAGACCCCTCAAAGCCAAATTGCCGTCATTCGCGGCACCACGCGGCTCAGCGGTTTCTGGGACAAAGCGCACTTAGGCAGAGAGCAACCTGTCCTCTCTCTGCGTGTGTGTATGTGTGTGTTGCGGGGGTGGCGGGGCTCCAGAGTGGGCGGAGCCTGTCAGGTCTCACCTACCACTTAGCTTTCTGGAGCAGGGAGGTGGGCGGGACGGTGTGGGGAGCCCTCCTAATTTACTTGCAAAAAGTGAGAGGAACTGTTATAGTCACCAGGCCAGCAGGCACTTTGAATTTTGGGTGCAGAAGTCTCTCTTCTCTTGAGATCTCTAGACGCCTTGTGATTTTTGGCAAATATATCCAAATGAGCTTCCTCTCACTCCCTGAGCACCGGCAGTGTGAATCTGGCAGCCACAGACCCTCCTCCTGGGAGAAGCCTTCCCTAGTTTCCAGAGCTGCCTGGTTCTTCTGAAACATCATCCTCTCTTCCAGCCCCAATCCCTGGAAAGTGAGATCCTTGTTTCCTGTCTACTGGGCTGATTTTGACAAACACTTCCCCGTGGGCCAGTGACCTGGTTGGGTCTGAGATGGTGGCTGTGGGCTGACCTTAGCTGCGTGCTGCAGAATTGAGCTTTGGGTGCCACACAGACCCAGGTCCAAGTCTTGGCTTTGTCACTTCCTCCCAAGGGACTGTGAGCTGAATTTCCTACCTCAAAAGGTGTTAGGAGCAGTGAATACTAAAGAAGATACTTCTTGGTCAGGGTGATTGCTTATCCCAGATTCTCCCTTTTTCTGAGAATGCGTTCCCCTTTATCCTCTGATAGGAGCTGAATGGATGTGACATGGGCATCTGGCTTTAGTTGGCCAGCCAGGTTCTCTCCCTCAGGAATAAGTAGACAGGTTTAGGGGTGCTATTTTAGGCTCTGCAGGTTACTAATCTGAAGACAGTCAAGCCTGGAGCTGTGAGTGTGTGTGTCTACACGTGCGTGTCTGTCTATGTGTATGAGGTGGGGCGGGAGAGGGTGGGCGACCTGCTCAGAGAGAAGTTGGAAATGTGCAGAGCCAAGCAGAGACCAGAGGGAGACCAGAAGCCTGGAGAGAGGAGGGCAGGTGCCTCTGGGGCCTGATGCCTGCTTCCTCCAGGCCAGGCCCCCTCAAAGCCCAACATCTGCATTCCTGTCTTTGAGTCCTGTGAGATTCCCTTGTCAGGGTGTATTCTCTTATTTTGCTTAAGTTGATTTGAATGACTACCTATGACTTGCATCTCATCTCTGAATAAGGTGAATGCTTAGATGCAAAAACACAGTGTTTCTTGCACTTCAGTCATTTGTGTGCATGCCTCCATATGCAATTTTTCAATATCCATGTGTCATCTGTATGTTCTCTTAATAAATATTTTCCCTAAATTGAGTCATTTTTAATCTATTTACCCAAATGTCCATTGACTGGTGAATGGATAAAGATGTGGTGTGTATATATACAATGGAATATTACTCAGCCATCAAAAAGAATGAATCTTGCTATTTGCAATGAAGCAGATGGAGCTAGAGGGTATTAAGCTAAGTGAAATAAGTCCAGGAAAGACAAGTACCATATAATTTCACTCATATGTGGAACTTAAGAAACAAAACAGATGAACATATGGGAGAGGAAAAGAAAAAGAGAGGGGGAAACAAACCATAAAAGACTCGAATGATAGAGAACAAACAATAGAGGGTTGATTGGGGGAGGTGGGTGGGGGAGGGCACCTGTTGGTTGGTGATTGGATATTAAGGAGGGCACCTGTTATGATGAGCGCTGGATGTTGTCTGTAGGTGATGAATCATGGACTTCTACTCCAGAAACCAATATTGCACTGTATGTTAATTAACTAGAATTTAAATAAAATGTTGAAAAGAAAAAAAAGGCTTTATTTAAAAGGAAGCTTTATAACTAAATTATAAGTGAAAAACAGTGGCACCCGCTGCACATAGACGATGAACATAAAGATAAAATATGACTAATTTTTAAAAGATCTTATTTATTTATTTTGAGAGAGAGAGCATGTGGGCTCACGTGTATGTGGGGGCATGAGCTGGGGGCGGGGCAGAGGCAGAGGGAGAGAATCTCTAGCAGACTTCAGCCTGAGGGTGGAAGCCCACTTGGGGCTTGAACCCAAGACCCTGAGATCATGACCTGAGCCGAAACCACAAGTCGGATGCTTAACTGACTGAGCCACCCACGTGCCCCAGGGACCATCATTTTTATGTCTTAATTACTATGGTTATTGAGGTTTATGTATCTCAAAGTCTGTCTTCCAGATCCTGGGGGGAGTACCTGAATCTTAACCCTCTGTGTATCCACAATTTCTCACACAAGAGCTGAGAGCTATCCGTCTCCAAACCCTACTGCTTCCCCCGCGTGTAGCATCAACAGACATATTGATATATACATGCACTTTCTTTGAAAGGGTTAAGGGAAGCTGTTGTCACTTCTGGACCTCTCACCTTGGAAGGATACTTTTGCTTTGACCACTGTTAAATGCTTGCTTGCTTAAGAAGGAAAAAAAAAAAAGAAGGGTTTAAGGAGATTCTTGAGAGACAGATGGAGAAGGAATTTAATACACATTCAAAGTTCCATGTCCATATTTTAAAAGAAATGTCAGGGATTTTCAGAACATCGGAACATTGTGGAGCTAGGAGGGTCCGATCCCTTCATCTCACAAAGGGAAACGTGGGACTCAGAAGTGCAAAGGGATTACAGAAATCTGCACACAGCTGCAACAAACACAGAACTGGCTGCTCGTCTGTGTTTTTCCCTTCTTGGTGACAGGATTATGGGAAAAGCTAAGTTGTAATTCTTTTTTTTTTTTTAAGATTTATTTATTTATTTGAAAGAAAGAGGGCATGTGAGAGAGAGCATGAGCAGTGGGGAGGGGCAGAGGGAGAAGCAGGCTCCCTGCTGAGCAAGGAGTCCTCTGTGGGCCTGGATCCCAGGATCCTCTGATCATGACCCGAGCTGAAGGCAGACACTTAACTGACTGAGCCATCCAGGAGCCCCTGCGTTGCAATTCTTTTGACAAAACACCAATAATCAGGATTTCTAAGCCATCTTTTGTGTCAAGAAGGCCTCTTCCTGGCCTGACCTCAGCCTCACACCAGTGATCTCAGTTGGAGGATGTTCACTGAAGCAAGACGTGGTCTCTCACCTCTTTAAGATGAGTCACAGACACAAGAGTGGTAAGTGTAGGGCACAGTTGATGAGAACTGAGCATATTTATGCTTGTTTTTACTCATCTATGTTATCTTTGTCCTTGAAACTTAAAACTACAAATAGAACAAAACCCTCTTGTAAAACACCCGGTTTTGTGTGGGCATAGTGTTGCTGAAATACAAATCTTGCTTCCCTTGACAACCTGCCAGCAAGTCATCTTCCTACTTAGCCAGTCACCCGTCCATCCATCCACCCATCCACCCATCCACCCATCCATCTATCCATCTGTCCATCCATCCATCCATCCATCCATCCGTCCATCCATCCATCCATCCATCCATCCATCCATCCATCCATCCATCCATCCATCCATCCATCCATCCATCCATCCATCCATCCATCCATCCATCCATCCATCTATCCATTCATCCATCTATCCAAAAAAGTCCATATACAGTACCTGTTTTGGTCCAGGAACTATGCTAAGCACAGTTTTTAATCTGTTGTCTTCATGAAGCCTCACACTCCCCACTGAAAGCTAGCTGATTTTATTCCCCTAGAAATGAATAAAGTAAGGCTAACTGAATAAGAGTGGCAGCATCCTAGATACTTGGTACAAAAGAAAGCGGACTTCCTTTTTGTTGAGTCCAGATATTTGCTTGCTCAATGAGTCCTTATAGCTTCTGTACAGAATTGATATCTTCATGCAGACAGGGAAATTGAAGCTTAGAGGGGTCCGGTGACTTATAAGAGCTTGTGAGTGGCAGAATAATCTTCAGACCTAGAGCTGCCTTAGTAAATATGGGTCCCTTCCTTCTGTCCTCCCCTCCATGTGACTGTACCCTCACCCAAGTCCCTGCAAGCACTGTCCAGGTTTCGGTGTGTGTTGGGCTAGAGGTCTCTTTGGGACCACAGCAGCTGGTGAGGGCCCCACCTTGCTGTTTCTAATTTCCTCTTTGAAGGCTCTTGTGCTCCCCAAGCAGGCCGAAGCCCCAGAAGCAAGGACTTTTTTCGGGGCTGAGACTCCTGGGGTCAGTTGGGGCGCTCCTGCCCATGGATGATGTGCGTGAATGCAGTGTTTCAAAGAACTTCTGAAATCTGAGTGTCATTGTGGGTAAAGCTAGAAGGCGCATTCAGCAGTCACCTGGATCCTGCTATCTCTGTGAGAGGAGGGAAAGCGGTGACCACTTACTGTGTGCCAGGCACCATGAGGGGGAACTCCACATCATCGCCCAGGGATAAAATGGACTCTTCCCTCTGCCCAAATTACTTTTCTCCCCGGTATCTATCTGGCTGACTCTCTCATTTCCATCAAGACACTCAAATGTCTCCCTCTGGGTGAAGCCTGCCCTTGACCCCTTTATTTAAAGCAGAAGCTTAAAGACTGAAGTGATTCTCAAGGCCACGCAGTCCATAGCTGGGTATGTCTGGCTGCAGAGGTCATGCACTTCTCATTCAAGCACCCTGACTTCTGTAGACTTCTCCTGTGACATGGACAGTGCCCATCAGTCTGTGCTCTGTGTTTATGGGTCTGATCTGTCATTCCTCTAGTCGTTCTCTTAAGATTCCATTTATGAGCAGAATCATACGGTGTTTGTCTTTCTCAGTCTGACTTATTTCACTTTGCATAATATCCTCAGGTCCACCCATGTTGTTGTGAATGGCACGACCTCTTCCTTTTTGCTGGACGCCTCACTTGTGGATTTCTCTGTCTGAATGCCTGTTGCTTTCTGTCACCACTGTCCTTCGGTCTCACCCCCCATGACAGCTCAAGTGTGCTCAAAAAGTATCTTTAACTTTGTTTGATTCCTTGGAAAATGTATATTATCCTCTTTGTGTATTCGTTTAAAATTGACCTGAAAGACACAATTTACATAAGTTGGGCTATGGATCTCCTTCTGTGTCTCTCAGTTGTCGCACTCCGCATTGTTTCTACAATTTAACCATGGTAAATGAGCACATCGGGCTCACTGTTGCAAACATCTGCCAGGCCCTCCATCGTGGGCGTCTAGGTTTTACTTACCTGTTCCCCTGGCGATGGACTGATGGGTTGCCTCCCACTCCCTTTACTATAAACAATGTTGTGAGCACATCCTTCCAGATGCTTCCCTATGGGCCAATGAGAATTTCTCTGGAATGAAAACCCAGGAGTGACATTCCTAGGGCAGAGGCTTCACACCTACATAGTTGGACTTTGACCTGCCAAATCACTTCTGGAATGGCTGCACCTGTCTACACTGGCAACCAGTTATAGGAGGGTTTCTATGTCTCCAAGTCCCCCCCCCCACTATACTTGGCATTGTTCCACTTTCAAATTGCTGAAAGTTAAGTAAAACACTGATTTTGGTTTGAATTTCTCTGATTATTAATGAGTCCCTAATCATGTACTTGTTAGCCATTTGAATTCGAATTCATACCATTCCAACTCCAAAGCCTGCCCAGTACCACGTAGTGATCATTAAACTGGCCTTTGGGGCCACATTGCCATGGTTCGATTTCTGGCTTTACCTGGTCTGTGATATTCACTCACCTCTCTGGGCCTCTGTTTCCTCATCTGTAAAATGGGAATAATTTTACTGTTGACAAAATAGGATGGTTTTGAGGATTTAAAATTTCTTAGAATAGTGTCCAGCATGGAATAAGTACCTGCAAATATTATGTCTTGTCTGGATAGATTGTGTCATTCTTCATGCAGGCTTTCTGTTCATTCTAGCTCATAACCCTGCTACCCCCACCCCACCCCTGCTCATCAAGTTCACATTGTGTAACCCTTCCACATAAATGTGAAACCATAAAAGAGAAAACAGAATGTAACTAATGTGGCTTTCTTAGTTAACTTCCTGGGTCATTCTAAAGGACTTTCAGAGAGTGTTTTAAGAATTGTCACATGCATGAGTCAGGGGATTTTGGCATTCAGAAGGAAATGACAATTCAGTTCCTTAAAAGAAAGGGTGGGTCATCAAAGCACACTATTAACCGAGTTAAAAGGCAACCCACTGAAGGAGAGAACTTGTCTGTAAACCATATATCTGATAGGGGATTTATATGCAGAATATGAAAGAGCTCCTCCAACTCAACAATAAAAAACTAAAACTCAATTTGAAAAATGGGCAAAGGATGGAATAGACATTTTCCAAAGAAAGCATACTAATGGCCAACAAGCACATGGAAACATGCTCAACATTACTCGTCATTAAGGAAATGCAAGTCAAAACCGCAGTGAGCTGGAAACAGGAAATAACAAGAGCTGGCAAGACTGCAGAGGAATGAAACTCAGGTGCACTGCTTGAGGGGAACAGAAAATGGCGCAGCTACCGTGGAAAATGGTGTGTAGTTCCTCAAAAACTTAAACATGGAATTACCACATGACCCAGTAATTCAGCTCTACCCAACTCTACCCCAAAGAATTGACTGCAGGGACTCTAACACTAAGCTTCATAGCAGCAATATTCATGGCAGCCAAAGGTGGGAGCCACCCAGGGATCCGTGAGGGATGAATGGGTAAACGAAAGGGAGTAAATACATGCCATCGAAAATCATTCAGCCTTAGAAGGGAAGGAAATTCTGACACATGCTACAACCTCAATGAACCTTGAAGACATTATGATAAATGAGAGAAGCCAGACACAAAGGACAGACATATGTATGATTCCATTTAGAGGAGGGGCCTAGGGTAGTCAAATTCACAGAGACAGGAAGTGGAGTGGTGAGTGCCTCCGCTGAGGAAGGGAGGAATAGGAAGTTACTGTGTAGCAGGTATGGTGTTTCAATTGAGGAGATGAAAAGTTCTAGAGATGGATAATGTGGATGGTTTGCAACAATATGAATGTACTTAATGTTCCTGAAGTGAGTGCTTAAAAAACTGCTGAAATGGTAACTTTTTTTTTTTTTAAGAATTTATTTATTTATTTGACAGAGAGAAACACAGCCAGAGAGGGAACACAAGCAGGGCGAGTGAGAGAGGGAGAAGCAGGCTTCCCGCTGAGCAGAGAGCCCGATGCGGGGCTCGATCCCAGTACTCTGAGATCATGACCTGAGCCCAAGGCAGTTGCTTAACCAACTGAGCCACCCAGGCGCCCCTGAAATGGTAACTTTTAAGTTAACACACACACACACACACACACACACACACACACACACACAGAACCTTTTTAAAAAAGGGGAGGGGGGACAGCGTAGGAAGAAGTGGGGTGGGAAGGGAGAAATTCTGACTCCCATAGGATCCTTTTTCATGGTGAGCTGGTCATGGTCAAGGTAGTGCTGATTCAGCCAACTCTACTTGAACAGCTGGTGGGAGAGAGCTTAGTCAATCAAACTCTGTCCCCGTGTGATGTCTTAGTATGTGTGGCTGTCTGAGGCAGCCCAGCCCAGTGAAAAGACAACAAGGGGTCTTTCTTTTATTTCACCAACATTTAATGATTTCTTGTCAACAGGTAGCACTCTTCCATGCGCTGTGAGAACAAGTCAAAAAAATTAAAAAATGAAGGCTCTGTCTTCACATTTCAGCAAGTGGCAGATGCATTAAAAACGCAAGACCTATGGCTGCTGTTCCTCGGCCTGCCAGGGCCGGTTGTCATGTCAGTAGCTTGAAATCAGCTCTGTTGGGAGTACTTACACCCCAGAGATCAACGAGCGCTCCCCATCTTTTGAGCCTCCGCTCCGTCACTGGCTCTGTAATCCTGGGCATACCACTTTGCCTCCCCAACCTCAATTTCTTTCTCTGTGAAATGGATGTGATAAATACCAGTTCCTTTCTCTTCCCTTGGTGACAGGGAGCCTGTGTAGCCCCAGATAACTGCTGATACCTGCCCCCCCTCAGCTGGCTGCAATGTTGCCCTGGCCTGGTGTTGTCTAGAGAAAGGAATTGTCCAGAAATAACTCCACAGGCACTGATTACCCTGGGAGAGGAAGGGGAAGACTAGAAAGGAAGGAGGTAGCTATTGCTCTCCATAGTTCATTGTTTCATTGTTTATACTTGGCCTTGTGACCTGGTAGTGGCTCCCCACATTATGGTTGTTCCACAACAAATGAACCTCAGCTACAGCAGCAGCCAGGATTCAGTGGGCAAGGCCGATGTGGGACGGGGAAGAACGTGGGCCTTGGAGTTAGAGCTAGATATGTCTCCCGGTGCCGTCATCACTGGTGGCTTCGTGTTAGGTAACTGAATACCTATCTCTGAGCCTCAGTGTCCCCACCTGTAAAAATGGAGATCATGAGATGACTGCACAGATGTACTAGAAGTCTCAGGAGAGGTCATGGAGAGAACACCATTTGTTCTCTCTCAGGGAATGTGACACATGTCATCAGATGTGAGCAGCAAATCATAGCAACATTGCTGGTTGCCTAGTATCTATTCTCTCCCTCTTCCAGAATAGAAGAACCCTGGTTTTATTTGGAGTAACAATGTGTCTGGCCTGAATATGATGTTTCCTTACAGCTAGGGGTAGCCTTGTGACTAAGTTCTGGTCAATGAGATGTTAAGTGAAAATTGCTAGATCTGGAAATGCTGCTTCAAGAGAGTTGACTCAGCTAAATGATTCTTTTTTCCCTTTCCCTTCTTTTTCCTTCTTGCCTGGAATTTGGTGCTGTAGCACCCATCTTTGACCTTGAAGGAACTTTGAGAATAGAAACTAATGGGATGCCTGGATGACTCATTGGATAAGCATCTGCCTTCAGCTCAGGTCATGATCCCGGGGTCCTGGGATTAAACCCCATGTTGGGCTCCCTGCTCAGCAAGGAGCCTACTTTTCCCTCTCCATCTGCCTGCTGCTCTCCCTGCTTGTTCTCTCTCTCTCTCTCTCTCTCTCTCTCTCTCTCTCTGTCAAATAAATAAATAAATTCTTAAAAAAAAAGAAAATAGAAACTATTTGCTGTGATGGTAGAAAGAATGATATAAGGAGTCTGAGGTCACATTGGTGGGGTACTATTCCTGCTGTCTATTGCCTACCTATGGACCACTTTTATGGGAGAAAGAAATGAAATTCTCTTTTGTTTAAGTCTGTGTTACTTAGTTATTTATTTATGTATTGGGGGGTTTCTTTATATGCAACTGAATCTAACTTATCTAAATTTTGCTGGATAGAGCATGGAAGACATACATGGAGACCAGCTGCCTCTTATTGAGCACCTACTATGGGCTCATATGATTTACACTTTAACGTAGTTTCAGTCTTCTTACTTGACTTCTCAGAAGCACTGGACTGGACTCTATTGACCATTCCCTTCTTCTCAAAACTCTCTCGTCTCCTGACTTCCGTGACCTTACATTTTTCCTGGTGTTTGTGGAGCATCTTTTTTTTTTTTTTTTAAAGATTTTACTTATTTATTTGACAGAGAGAGATCACAAGTAGAGAGAGAGAGAGAGGAGGAGGAGGAAGCAGGTTCCCCACTGAGCAGAGAGCTCGATGTGGGCCTTGATCTCAGGACCATGAGATCATGACCTGAGCCGAAGGCAGAGGCTTTAATTCACTGAGCCACCCAGGTGCCCATCTTTAAAACTTTTAAAAAAATTTTTATTTGAGGATAGTTGCTACACGATATTATATTAGTTTCAGAGGTACAACTTCTTTTTTTTATTTTTTATTTTTTTATTTTTTAAAGATTTTATTTATTTGACAGAGAGAAACACAGCTAGAGAGGAAACACAAGCAGGGGAAGTGAGAGAGGGAGAAGCAGGCTTCCTGTCGAGCAGGGAGCCCGATGTGGGACTCGATCCCGGGTCTTCGGGATCATGACCGGAGCCGAAGGCAGTCGCTTAACCAGCTGAGCCACCCAGGCGCCCCAGAGGTACAACTTCTTGATTTGACAAGTTTACACGGCATGCTGTGCTCAGCACAAGTGTAGCTCCCGTCGATCCTGTTACATTGCTTCTCCTGTATCACTGACTGCGCTCCCTACGCTGTGCCTTTTATTGCTCTGGTTTATTCATTCTGTAACCAGAAGCCTGCATCGACCCCTCCCCTTCAGCCATGTTGCCCGCCCCTCACCTCTCAGGCAACCATCAGTTTGTTCTCTTTGTTTAGAGGTTTGACATGCTTTTTGTTTATTTGTTCATTAGGTTTTGGTTTTTTGAGTTCACTTATTGTGGAATCAAATTCCATGATGAGGAGAATCACATGGCATTTGTCTTTCTTGGTCTGACTTATTTCACTCAGTATAATATCCTCTAGGTCCATCCATGTTGTCTCAAATGGCATGATCTCCTTTTTTATGGCTATGCAATATTCCATATATATATATATGATGGGGTCTCTCTTGATTTTCAAGTGACAGAAATCTGGACTTATGTGGGACAGAGGCAGAGGGAGAGGGTCTGCTCCCTGTTTCTCTAGTCTTACCTTCCATCAATTTTCTGATGGTCTTTTACCTTTTTTCTTTTCCTCAAACTTGCCATGTTCTCTCTCACTGTTTAATCATGGATATTCTGTGCAGTCTAGTGGATTACCTGTAACTCAACCCTCTTATCTCCATAGACCTTTTTTTCAGCCTCCTGGACTAGATCATATTCTATTTTTTTTTTAAGAAGCAGGCTCCCCGCTGAGCAGGGAACCCCATGCAGAACTCAATCTCAGGACCCTGGGATCATGATCTGAGCCAAAGGCAGATACTTAGCCAACTGAGTCACCCAGGAGCTCCCTGGACTAGTGCATATTCTCCCATTATAAACTCTCACTGCATTCCATACAAACACTGTAGATGGTATGTTTCACCTATGTAGTACTAACAAAATTCTAATTTTCCATCTACTTGTGTACACATTTGGTTAATATTTGTTCTTCCCAACAGAACCACTACAAGTTTATAAGCTCCAGGCGAGCAAGAGCCTTGTCTGTGTCTGTTCACCATTAAATCCATAGCACCTTGTTCCATAGGCATTTAATGTCTCTTAAAGACATGCATGCTCATTTTCGGATCTGGACACCGGGGCTCCTTCCAAGGTCATACAGGTCATACAAGCAGCAGAAGGGTAGACTGCAAATCTGCCTCCTAAAACTGTCTTCTCCACTTTTCCCTCTATCGTCCTCTGAGATGGGGGGAGGGTTGGGATTATACCACTTCTGGGTGTGCAGCTCTAGAAACCTTATCTGATTCCTGAAGTCTTTGGAAAGGGATCTGAAAAGAACGACAGTTTGCCTGACCTTTCAGCTATGGGAGGAAGTTCTCCTTTTTTCTCCCACTTACATCTCTCTTTCTTATCTTCCCTCCCATCTCTCTCCCTCCTTCCTTTACTTTCTTCCTTCCTACTTTCTAAAATATGACCAACGTTCCTACCCACTGTCAGACCCTGTTCTGGAAGATGGTGACATAGAGATGAATCTACAGTCTCTCCCTTCAAAGTGCTCAAAATCTGGTCTGTTAGAGTTCTAGGTCAAGTCAGTAAATTTTAACCCAATAAGCTTTCCTCATCTCTAAAATGGACATTATCCTTACTACACTAATCAGACTTTTTGGATGCAAGTAACCTAAACTGAGTCTAGAATGGAATCTACTGGAAGGACATCAGATGGATCCCAGGATTGAAAGGAAAGTGGGATAATCAGCCTCAGGAAACAGGAGGATGGGCAACTAATGAACAAGTTCACACTCCAAGAACCAGCTGGTGAGATCAATGTCATGGGCACTGGCCCTGCCACTGTCCTCACTGTCATTACTCCAGCTATCCTTCTGTCTCTGATACTGTCCTTCAATATTCAAAGACTCATGTGGGAGCATCCCACAAACCAAGCTTTGGTTGGTTACTTGGCCAGATTCCAGCTACCTGGATGTGGGGGGGAAAGGTAATTGCTCCCTTTCAGGGAAGGATGGGAGTTGACACTCAGAAATCCTGACACTGTTTCCCTCATTTCCCTATGATTATTGGGTGGACCAAAGGCAAAAGGAACTCTTGAGAGATCATCTATCCATCATGTCCGTAGACAATAATCAGCTGCTAAGTAGCAGGGCTGTGACCCGAATCTGAGTCTAGATGTGGAGTAGCAATTAAGGTTCTTTTTTGCAAGCAACAAAAAACACCTCTGCTAATTTTCAGGGAGTTTATTTCAGGGAATTTAAAAGGGAATTTATTGGAAGGATGTGGACAGGGCTCAAAGAATTTATGGATAACTGGAGAAGTAAGTCTGGGGACATACAGAAAGCACAGGAGAGGTCGAGGGCCCAGGATTAGGATGCAGATACATTAATGCCCAAGTGCTGCTTCCACCACCACCATGAAGGACCTCCAACAAGATCTCCTAGCTTGGCCACACTGTCTCAAAACTCAAATTCTCAGGAGAAGGTGTTTGATGAGATTAATTTCCATTATGGCCCCGTCCTCCAGTGCAAGAAGCAGCATATGGCTGTTTTAGTGAAATGGGTCATTTGGAGTCACTTTTCCATCAAGACCACTGAGGAAATTAGTACATTGGAGGGAGGGCAGTATCCCAATTACCATCATTGCCACAATGGTGCATAGTAGACAATCATGTGCTTCAGAAGCATGTAGCAATTAGCTCATACATCTGGTTGTCAGCTAGGCAGCTCTGCTGCTCTCAGTTGGACTTGTTTACCTGTCTGGAGGTTTTTTGGCCACTGGCTGATCTGGTCTGGTCTTGGTTGAGACAAGGACCTCTGGCTCTGTTCCTCCTATGCGCTAGTTCTGGCCTGTTTTCATGGGTAATGGCAAAGGAGCAAGAAGGGCAGACCTTATCACACAAGCCCTTTTTAAGCCCCAGCTTGTATCACATTTGCTAATACTCTATTGGCCAAAGCAAGTCACGTGGCCAAGGCGAGCATCAGAGTGAGAGAGCACTGCACACTTTCAGGGCAAAGGGCATGAATGTAGGGAAAGGTGAAGAACGGGTGCCATTTTTGCAATTCACCTAGGGAATGGGGCATGCCATGATGAGGAGCCAGTGTCTATGGTACTGAATTCCAAGTTCTTCTCATGTTCCACACCACCTGGCCCCCCAGCCAAAAATGCTTTTCTGTGGGATGGGCCTCTGTTCGCATTTAATGGTATCCCTAGAGTGTCAGATCGGTGAGAGCTGGGATTTTTGTCTGTTTTGTTCACCGTGGAACCCCATAGCCTAGAACAGCTCCTGTTACATATCAGGTGGTTGAATGAAAATTCCACTGTGAACTTACCTTATGCATCTCACCAAGGCTTTTTACTTTTGTGAGAACCCTGTATGCTATGGAGGAAAGGACTTAGCTTGGAGACAAACCAATCTGGGTTAGAACCTGGGCCTTTTCATTTACTGATGGTAAACTTGGGCAAATTCCCCAGTCTTCCTGAGCCTCAGTGTCTTGTAATGGAAATCTTTAGAGGTCACTTCTCAGTGTAATCCTCCATTTTCTGGTAATCATCCCTCCCATCTTCACACGTGTAGTGTAGTGTAATCAGGCTTCTAGTGTTACGTGCCCCTGTACCCCCACCCGACCCTATCTCAGCTGATCCAAGGAGGTGACTCTGAGTCCAAAATGGGCCAATCTGAGTCTCTTCTCCAGGAGTTTGGAATTCCAATTTTAGCTTGATTGGCCTCTTAAATGGAAGAGATAGGAACTCAGGGGATGGCTATGGCCATTTTCCACTAGAGAAAGCTGGTCTATGGCAGTAGGGAGGAATAAAACCCTTATTCCAGATTGTTTCTTAGGCCTAGCCACCTGTCAGACAGCTAGGTAGGTAGCTAGGTAACCATTGGTATGATGGCTTAGGGCATAGTCTCTTGTTTCAGACTACTTTGGTTCAGATTCTGGCTTTATTACTTACTAGCCATGCGACCCTAATTGAGGTATTGAACTTCTTTCTGCCCCAGTTCTCATCTGTAAAGTGGGAAAGGTAGTAGTACCTACTTTATGGGCTTGTCATAATTATTAGATAAAAGTGCATAGAACAATGTCTAAATACATGGTGAGCACTAAGTAAGAACTACTTATCACTATACGTGTCCATGGGTTTCAGGTCATACCCTTTGATCCTTAAAATTAATCCCCTGCCTTTTCAGGAAAAGCTCACTTCAATAGATTGTTGATTCCAAAGCAAAGAAGCTGAATGAATATCTTTTCACCTGTGCAATGGGGAAAGTTGAGAATTGGAGTACTTGGAATGGTAGAAAGGGTTCAATGAGATGAGCAAAACTCTGGACATGCTGTAGGTAGGCACTCAGTGTCTGCATGCTTCCCATGCTTCCTACCTCAGAGTTCAACCATGTGCACTCACTCACCTTGGCCAGATGAGGGCCAGGTATGGGTGATGGTGCTCCTGGTGTGGGTGGTCTTGCTCGCTTGGTTTGGCCCCTTTCCAAGGTCAGTCTGGTCTTCTCTGACAGTACTCGGAACCACACATCGTGATCCTTCATTCTGCACTCAGAGGAGTGAATCCTTGATCCCTACCTTCCCTCAGGAAGACTCCATGTCTGGATGCACTCTAGATCTTCTCATTGCTAGGGAAGTGGCACAGGGCCCAGCAGCCCTTGAGGGGAGGGGACAGAGAGCTGAACCCAGCTTTCACCATTTTCCCCTTGGCCCCACAATCCCTGGTCCCTGAGAGCTACAAGGGAGGGAAGAAAGACATGCCACTGGCTTGGGAGAACAGAGGTAAGAGGTTTGGAGACGTGGACAGGAAGTTCATGTGACAATATTCTGGGCTGGAGAACAAGTCGGTGATGCGGAGGTTTTCTTCCTCTGGGCTGGCTTCCTCAGCCTCCCAGCTCTTTCCTTTGAGGCCCCTTTTCTAAGTCCAGCCAGCCCAGCTCCTGAGCCAGCCCAGCGGGAGGTATGGGTAAGTAGGGTGGGAAGTTCTAGAGCCAGTTCTGACTCCTGCATCCGTTTGCCACTGGACAGGCAGGAGGGTGATCTGCAGAGATGAGGTAACTGCTGTCATTGTCCCTCTCCGGGCCCTTCTTTCCTGAGAGGAAAACTGTTGTAGACATGGAACAGTATTGGGAAGATGATTCTGAGGACCCATAAATCTTTGGTTCCAAGATGTTGCCATGTTGCTCCTGTCCTTGACTGGGATTCTGCCTCAGTTTCCCTGCCTAATTCTCCAGTTGCCCATGAACATAGATTCAGACTTTTCCATAGCTTCAGACTGTCCAGTCTTCTTAGAAGCTCTAGTCAAGCATCTGTCCAGGCACATCAAGTTCCCCACCTTCTCCTGGATCCCAAACCTGGGACTGCCTGACTTCCTATCTGGGGTGTGTCACCAGGCCTGGGTCACCCCTCGACCCATCTTGCCAACATCCTGCCTACCTCCACCAGCTCAACATTCCCCATGCCTGAGTTGACTGCAGGCATTATACTTTGAATCTTTGTCAAAGAGACAACCTGGGGAGAGAGTACGGGTTCTGAATCAGACACTCTGGGCTAGGATTCTGGGACCCTTTTCACTAACTTATATGACCTTGAGGTGGTCACCTCCCCTCTCTGAGCCTCAATTTCCACACCTGTCAATGAGGCTAATGATCTCCTACTTGGAGTTGGGAGGATTTCATGAAATGGCCTATCCATAGCTTCTAGCACATTATGAAGGCTTGAGAAACGGCTGTCCACTGGCTCTCTTCCGCATACCACTGCAGAACGGAAAGGAGTTCTGGATCATCACTACTCTCTGATGACTGAAGTCATCCATTGCCTGAAGCTTTTCATAAACTTATTATCAGATCAAGATATCAGCATTGCCCTGGGGGGTTGGGCCTGGGAACAGGAAACTGCACTGGTGCAACAGGTCCCTGATGACAGATGTTGGGCAGAGACAGCAAAAGAGTGGTGAGCATGTGACCCGGAAGCAGACTGCCTGGGTTCAAATCCCAGCTTTAACCCTATTGAGCCATTGGCAAACTACAGTACTTCCCATACCCTCAGTTTTTCCCACTTGTTATATGAGGGATAAATGAGCGTAGGCTGCCTAAAAGCATTTTTAAAGATTAAACGAGATAATCTGTGTCAAGTGTGTCACGTGGGACTTGCCACAGAGTCAGCACTCAAAACACCTTTGACCCATAGGTCATTTCCAAGTTTTTGCTACTTGATTTCCTCTTTATTTGGTTTAATTAAAAGAGAAAGTTGCAGGAGAGGAATGACTATCTCCTAAAATGTATTGCCAAATTGCTTTCAAAAGGGTTCTTCTAGTTACAATGTCACCAGCAAAGTGTTTCAATATTGGCTTTGTTATGTTTTCACCAGCACTGGCCAATATAATTTTTTAAAGTTTCATGTAAGGTTTCTCATAATTAACTTATAAGTTTTTGTTCCTTTGACAGCAAAGGTGAACAGGGTGTGCCAATAAGTAAAAGTTTATTAGAATTGGGGAGGGATACTTTTTCTTTGAAAGGGAACTTAGAAAAAGCGTATGCACAGTTGGTAAATATCTTGAAAATTGAGGATGTTCTTTTTCCTGTCAACTGCTGCCACTTCTCTTTTCTGAAACATCCATTTCTATACATTTTGTTCAGTTTCCTCAGCTTCAGTTGTAGATCTGGAATGTGGAAATGCCCCAAATGAGGATGATGAATTAATAGTTTTTGATAAAACTTCAGGTCAATTTCTATGTCCACTTTTTTTTTTTTTAAGATTTTATTTATTTGACAGAGAGAAACACAGCTAGAGAGAGAACACAAGCAGGGGCAGTGAGAGAGGGAGAAGCAGGCCTCCCGCCGAGTGGGCAGCCTGATGTGGGGCTCGATCCTGGGACTCCAGGATCATGACCCGAGCTGAAGGCAGACGCTTAACGACTGAGCCACCGAGGCGCCCCCTATGTCCACTTTCTTATTTTTATTTATTTATTTTTTAAGATTTTATTTATTTATTTGTCAGACAGAGACACGGCAAGAGAGGAAACACAAGCAGGGGGAGTGGGAGAGGAAAAGCAGGCTTCCTGCCAAGCAGCGAGCCTGATGTGGGGCTCGATCCCAGGACCCGGGGATCATGACCTGAACCTAAGGCAGACACTTAATGACTGAGCCACCTGGGTGCCCCTACGTCCACTTTGTTTCTTTATTTGAGAGAGAGTACCAGAGCGGGGGAAAGGCAGAGGGAGAGGGAGAAGCAGATTCCCCGCTGAGCAGGGAGCTGGGATGCGGGGCTCGATCCCAGGGATCCGGGATCACAACCTGAGCTGAAGGCAGACACTCAGCTGAGCTGACTGAGCCACCCAGGCACCCTTCTATATCCCTTTTAACATGCATTTTATCATGAAAATTTTCTGATTCAGGAGAAACTTAAATTTCTCTACAAAATTATTGGAGGTGACCAGACTGTTTCTCCATCTGTAAAATGGAAGGGAGATTGGGATCAGGTCATCTCCAAAGGGCCCTACTTTTGAAAGGGAGCCACTTCATGGGCCTGCCAAGTCCAGCAAGGACTTGGTAAAACATGTCCTGGTGGGAGGGGGACGATGGGATGGAAGGGGAGTCTCCTGGGTGGCTCAGTTGGTTAAGCATCAGACCCTTGATTTCAGCTCAGGTCCTAATCTCAGGGTTGGAGATTGAGCCCTACAGCTGGCTCTATGCTGAGCATGGGGCATGCTTAAACTTCTCTCCTTCTACTCTGTCCCCTCTCCCTGCACTCACATGCTGTCTCCCTTTCTCTAAAACAAACAAACAAACAAACAAACAAAAACACTTCTTACGGGAAGGAGGAAGTAAGCCAAGACCAAGCAGCATTGTGGTTCTCAATGTCCTGCTTGTTCATTCCAGGAAGCTGTAGAATGCAGGGAGTTAAGAATGCAAGGAAAGGGAAGTAGAGCCAGGGGAGATCAGAAGCTGAAGGTTCACTGTCCTCTATCCCCAATCACGTGCATCCCTAGAGACAAAGGCAGGGGCTCTGAATATCCCACTCTCTAGGCTCTTGGAGTTCAAGCCAATTTTCTGTAACTTCCCAAGAAAAGACTGTTTTCCCCCATCTCAGTGTCCCCTGGCTCTTTCTGCATTGAATTTATCATTTGTATTATTTCACATTTGTCTTCTTTTATTGGTTAATGCCTGTCTCCCTTACTGGAATATAAACTCCATGAAAACTAACACTACATCTTGTCTCATTCACTGATATATTTCCAGTTTCTGGAAGATGTTGGGTACTTAAGAAATATGAATGGAGGAGGGGCACCTGGGTGGCTCAGTCAGTTAAGCCTCTGACTCTTGATTTTGGCTCAGGTCCAAATCTCAGTGTCGTGGATGATCTGGCCCCATGTTCAGCGGGGAGTCCACTCTCCTTCTCCCTCTGCCTCTCCCCACCTCGCGCACATATGCCTGTGCTTATGTGTGTGCTTTCTCTCAAATAAATAAATAAAACCTTTAAAAAATGTATACAAAGCTTTTAGGACAAGGCCTGGCACACAATAGCCAAACATTTTAGCAAGTGTTACTATTATCTCTTCCCCTTATCTAATGTTGTAGGCATAGCAGGAAGCAGGATACCATACATCATAAGCATTTTTCCCATATCAGGAAATAAATCTTCTTAGGGACCGTTACCTTTGAAAGTTCTCCAGAAGAACAGTTTTCCTTGGAAGGCTGTTAATTCCTATATATGACTCATAAGAGAAAACACTTTCCTTAATGCAGGGAAAATTAAACCATTCATGTCCTGGCTAGTGGTGAATTAAACCAGCCTGAAGAGCCAAGATGACTTAGGAATAGATACACTGCAAAAAATGGAACCCATCACACACATGAGCCCAAGCAAGAAAAACACGTAGGAGAAGGGAAGAGGGGGATATCTGGATTAGCTCACAGACAGGAAGTAGACAGGTCTCATGAGGAACTAGAACCAGGAACTAGAAACTTCAAAATAGACCCAGACTCCCCTCTCACTCACCACTCCCTCTGTATGGCCCTTGTCTGAGCCATCACCATCTCTTGCTTGGACTGTTGCGACATTTTCTCCAATTTTCCCCTGGTTCCCCAACAACCCATTCAGTAGCCAGAGTGATTTTTTTCTTAAAGATTTATTTTTGGGGGTTCCTGGGCAGCTCAAATGGGCTGAACATCCAACTCGTGATTTTAGTTCAGGTCATGCTCCAGGGTGGTAAGATCCAACCCCACATAGGGCTCTGCACTCAGCATGCAGTCTGTGTGAGATTTTTTCTCCCACTCCTCTGCCCCTTCCCACGCTCACATGGGAAGTATGCACACGAGAAATAATCTTTTTTAAAAAAAGATTTTATTTAGGGGCGCCTGGGTGGCTCAGTTGGTTAAGCGACTGCCTTCGGCTCAGGACATGATCCTGGAGACCGGGGATCGAGCCCCACATCGGGCTCCCTGCTCAGCAAGAAGCCTGCTTCTCCCTTTCTCACTCCCCTTGCTTGTGTTCCCTCTCTAGCTGTGTTTCTGTCTGTCAAAAATAAAATCTTAAAAAAAAAAGATTTTATTTATTTATTTGGCAGAGAGAGAGATCACAAGTAGGCAGAGAGGTAGGCAGAGAGAGAGGAGGAAGCAGGCTCCCTGTTCAGCAGAGAGCCCGATGCGGGCCTTGATCCCAGGACCCTGAGATCATGACCTGAGCTGAAGGCAGAGGCTTTAACCCACTGAGCCACCCAGGTGCTCATAATCTTTTTTTTTTTTTTAAGATTTATGTATTTATTTGAGGGAGAGAGAGCGCGCATGAGTGGGCAGGGGGAAGTGGCAGAGGGAGAGGGAGAGAATCTTCAAGCAGACTGCCCACCAAACTCGGAGCTCGATGTGGGGGTCTGATCCCATGACCCATGAGACCAGGAGCTGAGCAGAAACCAAGAGTTGGATGCCCAACCGACTGAAACACCCAGGTGCCCCAATCTTTTAAAGTTGTAGTGAGATTGTGTTTCTCTGCACAAAACTTTTCAGTGATTCTCCCTTACACACGAGGGTGGAAATCCATCCCTCTTGTTCACTGCTGTATCCCTGGGCACGGAACATAGTAGGTGCTCAATAACTTTGTTAAATGACTGGATGGAAGTGCCCCAGGGCTCAAGGCAGACCCTCTCTCTCCTTCTACCTCTGAGGCTAGGGATTTCTTATTCTTTGGGGCTCTGTCCCTTGGCTCCTTCCTGGCTTCTTGGCACCCCTTTCACATGATACAAAATGGTTGACCTATCCTGAAACTATGTCACTGGCACCACCTGCTTACACATACCAAGGTCCTAATTCCAAAATTCCGGGAGAAAGAAGTTATTTCGGCACGGGTGAGGGCTCTTCCCTGTCCATTAGGTCATGGCTGGGAATTGCTGAAGCCCACATGTATGGAAAAGG
Organism: Spilogale gracilis; assembly: GCA_004023965.1. Taxonomy (NCBI): domain Eukaryota; kingdom Metazoa; phylum Chordata; class Mammalia; order Carnivora; family Mephitidae; genus Spilogale; species Spilogale gracilis. Next base: position 15,595 of record PITA01013683.1, on the reverse strand, counting down.
CATTTTCAGAGAAAAGGAGCCCGGGCTAGCCAACCAGCCCAATAATTGTATACCACCTTGAGAGCAGGAATCAGGTGTGGGGAAATCCTCAGTCCTCAGGGAATCCAGTACTGGGTGTGGGTGGGCAGTTTAACCTTATAGAGAAGACCCCAAATAGAATCCAAGATATGAAATGGATATAATCAATGAGCTATTATTTTTATTGAATGGTTGAACCGTGTGCCAGGCATAGTTCTAAGAACTGGATAGGTATCCACTCAATCTTCCCCAAAACGCTATGACCCAGGTCCTCTTATCCCCACTGAACAGATGGGGAAACAGAGGCACATAAGGACTGTAATGATAGAGCAGAATTCTAACCAAACATTCCAACACCATGCGGCACCTGTCCCTTAACTACCAAACAAGATAAGGATATAATTTCCTTCTTACACTCAGGAAAATGAGGCTCAGAGAGATAAAGCAAAACAAGTACCAGGGTCACCTGGCCTTGATGGCAGTCGTTCAGCAGCTTACCCTTTGCCACCTAGCCCACTACAGGTTGTTAAAAATAGCTTTATTGAGGGTGCCTTCGGCTCAGGTCATGATCCCGGAGACCCAGGATCGAGTCCCACATCGGGCTCCCTGCTCGACAGGAAGCCTGCTTCTCTTTCTCTCACTCCCCCTGCTTGTGTTCCCTCTCTCACTTTGTTTCTCTCTGTCAAATAAATAAAGTCTTTTAAAAAATAGCTTTATTGAGATCTAATTCACATTCTGTCCATTTCACCTGTTTCAAGCTTATAATTCCGTGGTTTCTTTTAAAATATTTTATTTATTTATTGAGAAAGTGAGTGAGAGAAAGCATGAGAGAAGGTCAGAGGGAGAAGCAGACTCCCCGCGGAGCAGGGAGCCCGATGTGGGACTCGATCTCAGGTCTCCAGGATCATGACCTGAGCTGAAGGCAGTCGCTTAACCAACTGAGCCACCCAGGTGCCCCCAATTCCGTGATTTCTACTATAGTCACGGATACATGCAACCATCACCACAGTCACCTTGTTGACTATGATTTTATGGATGTTTCCATCCCAAAGAGGGAAGTGACTAGCCAATAGTCATACAGAGAGTAGTTGGCAGAATGCAGGCCACTGCCTCAAACACTGTGAGAATGCGTCTGGAAACCCCCATGGGAATAACTGTGTCTCAGAAAAATGATGGCTTGTCATGGTGCAATGGCACAGGGCAGAGCTGGGAGGAGGCAGGACGAGGAAGCCCCCAGCCCATGGAGACAGTGACGGTCCAAAGCTGAAACTCTGACCTTTGGGACCTCCCCCGCCTACCCAGACAATCTCTTTTTTTGCTTCTCTCCTTTACTCTTTTGACAAACACCTGTAGTCCTTCAAGCCCCAGTACAAGTATCTCCTCCTCCAGAAAGGCTTCCCTGATTCATGCTCCCAGGCTGGGCTAAATGCTCTGCCATGGTGCCTGCTGGGCAGAAGATGATTTCTCCACAATAGTTCAGCTCCTCTACGTCTTGACTCTTCTGCCTTTGTGTAGTCCCCTCGGTCCTAAGTGCATGGACTTTTTTTTTTTTTTTAGATTTTATTTATTTATTTGACACAGAGCATAAGCAGGGGGAGCAGCAGGTGCAGGGAGAGGGAGAAGCCAGCTCCCCATGGAGCAGGGAACCCGATGTGGGGCTCAATCCCAGGACCCTGGGATCACAACCCAAGCCAAAGGTAGATGCCCAACTGACAGAGCCACCCAGGCGTCCCATAAATGCATGGACTTTGGAACTAAAAAGACGCATATTTAAATCTAGGCTCTGTCATGTCTTAGCTCTGTGACTTTTTATACAAAAGTAAACTCTACCCCCAACATGGGGCTCGAATTCATGACCCAAGATCAACTGACATGCTCCTGGGGCACCTGAGTGACTCAGCCAGTTGTGTGTCTGACTTTGGCTTAGGTCACAGTCTCAGGGTCCTGGATTCAAACCCTGCGTTGGGCTCTCCACTCAGCAGGGAGTCTGCTTGTCCCACTCTCTCTGTCCCTCCCCCTGCTTGTGTGCTCTCTCTTTTCTCTCTCTCAAATAAAAAAAAAAAAAAGAGGGACATGCTCCACTGATGGAATCCCCCTTCGTTGGTCTCCAGCCATCTCCTCCTAATCCCTGTGACGTCGGCAAGGGATGGCATGACTGTGGGGCGACAACCTCTGGGTGGCCCAAAGAACAGTGTTTCTCACAGTTACTCTCGCTCTTCTGGTGCTATTTTTTTCTCGCAGGCCCACTCAGACACTTCTGGACACATTCCTGATTCCTCCATTCATCCGAGTATCACTAGCACTCAGCAGATCCCACTGAGGTTTGGGGGAAACAAGACAAGTTCACCATCATATGGGCACCAACTTAAAATGATCTAGAAGACATCACTGTCCTAAAATTTCAAGGGCCACTACTGCCAAGAGGAATTTCTTTCTGGCTGTATCTCTCTTTGGGAATCAGCTCAATCCTATCTCCTCCAACCTCTCCCTAGCTCCATCCCAGTTTCCTGCAGTCTATTCCGAAACCTCTCACACTCCATAACACAAAGGATTTTCTTCTCTGGACCAGACCTCAGCCTAAAGGTCATGCCGAAGCTGGCCCACTGAACACTCATTAACACTTGAAAATTCCAGGTTTTTTTTCCCCCCCAGCAAAATTCAATTCTTAGGTTGGGATCCCTTTTCCACCTGTTTTGGGGAAGCTCAGGAGAATATTATAAGACATAATTCTCCTGTCTCAAACAAACTTCCAGGGACTGTGGGAATGTCCCTTCCTCTTCTAGCTACACTGTAACTAGTTACCCTGTGTAAATAGATATTTTAAATACAATTTTATTTGAGAAATAATTCACATATCACAAAACTTAGCATTTTAAAGCACACAACTCAGTGGTTTTTAGGATATTCCCTCACAAGGTTGTGCAACTACTGCTGCTGTCTAATTTCGGAACATTTTCATCATCCCCAAAAGAAAGTTGGTACCCTTTAGTAGTCACTTCCTATTTCTGTTCCCCCCCCTCCCCCAGCTCCTAGCACTTTACAACTTATCGCAAGGGCAACTATTTAGTCTTTGGCCACTAAGTGTGATGTTAGCTGTGGATTTTCTGTTGATGCCCTTTTATGAGGCTGAGAGGGTATCCTTCTACTCTTACTTTGTTGAAAGTTTTTGTTATCCAAGGGGGTTGGATTCCATTCAGTGCTTTTCACACACCTATAGGCATACGTTGGCTATAGGCCAACAGAGATACCGTGGCTTTTGTTCCAGACTATTGCAATAAAGCAAATATCGCAATAAAGTGAGTCAAATGAGTTTTGGGGTTTCCCACTGCGTGTAAGCAGTTGTTATGTTCACACGAATATGGTAACCTATTACGTGTGTGATAGCGTTATGGCTAAAAAAAAGTACAGACCTCAATTTAAAAAAGACTTCATTGTTAAAAGATGTTAACCATTATCTGAGCTTTCAGTGAGTTGTAATATATTTATATAACAAATATAATAATAAAGACAAAGTTTGAAATATTGAGAAAATGACCAGAATGTGACACAGAGACATGAATGAGCAAAAGTTGTTAGAAAAAAAAGTGTCGACAGACTTATTTGACACTGGATTGCCACAAACCTGCAATTTATCTGAGAAATGCAATAAAGCAAAGAGCTATAAAACAGAATAAGCCTGATTTGAGACAATCATATTCTTGTCCTTTATCCTAGTAATATGGTGTATTCCATTCAGTGCTATGTAAATATTACTGTGATGTGGTTTTTTTTTTAAATTTTTTAAAGTTTTTTTTTTTTTTTTTTTTTAAGATTTTACTTATTTGACAGAGAGAAACACAGCGAGAGAGGGAACACAAGCAGGCCGAGTGAGAGAGGGAGAAGCAGGCTTCCCGCCGAGCAGGGAGCCCGATGTGGGACTTGATCCCGGGTCTCCAGGATCATGACCCGAGCCGAAGGTAGTCGCTCAACCAACTGAGCCACCCAGGCGCCTACTGTGATGTTTTTAACACATTCCAGGTTGCTGTGTTAAATTATGATCTTGGAAAAAAAAATTATCATCTTGGTTTATGAGGTCAGGTGGGCCTCATTTTAAAAGAAATTTGATAGATGACAATGTAGACTTACACAGCTGTAGGCTTGGTTACTTAGGTTAACAGATGTTTTTTTCCCTCTATAAAGTTTTCCTGAAGGAGAAAATTCATGGTAAGCATATAAAATATGATGCAAAAATGAGATGGTCAGACTTTTTTAGGGACTATCTTCAGTGTCAATCCCTCTGGGTCTGAGAAAAGTTATAGCATGCATGGTGACGCGCTGTCTTGGTTGGGGCCCTCACTGGTCAAAATGGGCCTCGCTGCAAAGTCTAAAGCCTCCTCAGGGATCCTGGAAGTCACCAAGGCAGGGGGGAATTGATCACTGGCCTCTCGGAGGCGGGAGTCTCCTGTTTTTATTTTATTTTACTTTATTTTATTTTGTTTTTTAGGGGTCTCCTGTCTTGGCAGGAAAATAGAATGAGGTTTGAATAAAAATGATGGTCCACAGGAGTCCACCTTCTCCCTCCTATCATCATCATCATCATCATCATCATCATTATCATCATCATCATCATTTAATTCTCTCTTCTGGAACTTTCTGCCTCAAGAGGAGAAGTGGCTGCAACAGATCTCACTCCAGATGGAGTTGTGCTTTCAGCTTGGCCAGTTACCACCTGGAGGGCATCTGTTCTTGTGCATCCACCATTCTTCCCTTTGGGGAACTTCCATCCACCCCACGTGATGCCCACAGGGTTGCCAATCACAGGACTCTACCTCCCTGACCACAGACATGACTCAACTCTAGGTCAACTAGACTTTCTCAGAGCTTTGGAAGCTTGAGTGGAGACATGCAGGAGTGAAAGGTAGTTGGAGGTGAGTCATTTGATGGGTTTACTCTAAACCTCTGGTTCTCACATGTGGTCCCTGGACCAACAGTAACAGAGTCTGGGAACCTGTCAGAGGTACAAATTCCCGGGCCCTCTACCACACCTACTGAATTAGAAATTCCAGGGGAGGCCCCAGAAATCTGTGTTGTTTTGTTTTGTTCTAAGTGTATTGATTTTTGGGGGCGGGGAATCTCTATACCTAATGCGGGGTTCCAATTTATGACCCCAAGATCCAGAATTGCAAACTCTTCCAACTAAGCAAACAGGTGCCACAGCAATCTGTTTTAACAAGCCCTCTGGATGGTTTTGCCCTAGAGAAACCAGAAATTTCTGCTATTGGGATTACCAGAACTTAGCTGGATCTTGTTCCACAACCTCTTGGGGTGAGGGTTATTTTGTTTTTTGTTTGTTTGTTTGTTTTTTAATATTTTTAAATTAAATTTTATTTTTTTCAGTTTTCCAAAATTCATTGTTTATATACCACCCCCAGTGCTCCACGCCACATGTGTCCTCTTTAATACCCACCACCAGGCTCACCCATCCCCTCCCGAGGGTTACTTTGTTACTACAAGAAGAAAATCATGGATAATGGTGGGTGACTAGCAATTTCTTTTTTTTCCACATTTCTAACCCCTAGTCTTATATTTCTGTGCTGAAAGCTTCAATGTCTTCGGGGAAGAGGACAAAGTGATCTGGGTGTGAGACTTGGAGTAGGTCACTGGGACTAGGACAAAGCAGGCAGGATGATGTCCTGTCTAAAGGGGGCTGGTTGCCTACCCAATATCCTTTCTCTCTCATTCTTAGCTGATAGACCTACCTCCAAGTTTGTTTGGGTGATAGTGTAACTTGGGGATCAGGATTTTCTAAGCTCATCATGAAACTGTTGTTTCTACTGTCCCCAGCCTTGCAAGCTGGGGGCGTCTTTGTGACTCAGCCAATGAGCGTGTTGGGGAAACCTAGTGGGGCACTTCTGGGAAAGCTCTTGGTTTCCTAGTAAAGAGTTAGCCACCACTGGAGCCTCCCCTCACTTGCTCTTTCTACTTTGGATGTGGACGTGCTGCCTGGAGCTGGGCAACCACTTTATGGCTTCAGGGGCAGGGCAAGCATGAAGGGGAATGTCAGAACTGCAGTGAGACTGAGCCAGAGGGAACAAGGCCAGAGGCTGCCTGCCTCCAGACCTTCTGTTACATGGTAAAAACCAAAACCAAAAACACCTGTTTGTTGAAGCATTTAAAACTGGTTTATCTTCATAAGTTCATGGTCATTTGAAACTGATTAAATCCTTCCAGACTTTTTCCATGTGCATATCTACTTTATAAAGGTATAAAATACATTCACTGCTTTGCAACAACCTACTTTCCTATACAGTAAGTAATGTGCAATACTGAACAACACTAAATCATGTGCAATATTGTAAGCATCCTTTCCTGACATGTACTATTGCTTAACACTGTTCATTTTAGTGATGAGGAATATCCATTGTATGACTGTAGCATAATGCATTTATTCAGTTACTTCTTATCATTGGACACTCAAATAGTTTATGAGTTTTTTTTGTTTTTTGTTTTTTTGGGGGGAGGTTTGCTCTTATAAACAATTCCAGAGAACATCCTCAAAACTAACTTGTAAACTTCTGAACATATCTTTGTAATTATATTCCTGATTATTTCCTTAATTTCCTAGAAATGAAATGACCGGGTCAAGGGGTAATAAATAGTATGTTCTCTTAAGTAACATGATATACTTGCCTTTGGTTCTCTTTCTGCTACTGTGAGTAACCAGCCATTCATTTATTCATTATCCATTCATGTAAGAAGCCCAAGAAGCTGTGTTAGGCACCAAGTGGCACTGAGTCATATGTGGTCCCTGTCTTCAAGGAATGGCAGAGACAGGCAGGACAACAGGCAGGACAAGATGGAGCAAAAGGGGTGACAATGGTGGTGGGCAGCTTCTCACGGGGCTCCAAAGGATCCCCACCTCCTGATCTTCCTGTGCTGTGTAAGTCCCTGCCTGTGGGTATGGCCTGGACTCGGTGAGTTACTTCAAGTGGGTAAAATGTGACAAAAGTAATGAATGTCACTTCTGTGATTAGGTTACGAAGGACTGTGGTGTCCATTTTGCCAGTACTCTCTCTTAGCCTTCTCAGGAGCTCACTCTGATGAAGCCAGCTGCCAGGCTTGCATGACAGAGAGGCCTATGTGGTGAGGAACCGAGGGAGGCCTCTGACCGGCAGCCTCTGAGGAACCGACTCCTGCCAACAGTCCCCTGGGCTAGGAAACAGATCTTTTCTAGTTGAGCCTGAAGATGACCGAGGACTCAGCTAAACTGTGCCTGACGGCTTGAGCCACAGAAATTGTGCGATAAGGAATGCAGGTGGTTTTAAATCAGTACACTTTGGGGGAAATGTGTTATGCAGCGATGGATAACTCACACACCGGGGGAGTGGTACAAACAAGCACAGCGTGTGAGAGGTGTACACGTGAGCGCGGGACACCAACACCCTGTTGCAGAAAGGGCTGCCTCTAGGAGGATGTCTGAGAAGAATGCAGGCTTGCATTGAAGTTTGCAAACTAAGAAGGCGTTGGTTTGGGGAAGAAGGGAGGAAGGCATTTCCAGGCAAAGTTAGCAGAACAGTTGGGCTCTGTGTCCATTTCCCACACCCGTTACCAGCCCAATTGTCACAGCTGTGAGGAGAGGAAGATTTTAAAAATTTTAATTCCAGGGCTCCTGGGTGGCTCAGTGGGTTAAAGCCTCTGCCTGCGGCTCAGGTCATGATCTCAGGGTCCTGAGATCGAGGCCCGCATCGGGCTCTCTGCTCAGCAGGGAGCCTGCTTCCTCCTCCCCTCTCTCTGCCTGCCTCTCTGCCTACTTGTGATCTCGCTCTCTGTCAAATAAATAAATAAAATCTTTAAAAAAATTTTAATTCCAGTATAGTTCATACGGTGTTGTTTCACATGGACAACGTAGTGATGTAACGACTCTATACATTACTCAGTGCTCACCACGATAAGTGTCCTCTTAGTCCCCTTCACCTATTTCATCCATCCCTCCACCTACCTCCCCCGTGGTAACCATCTGTTGGTTTGACTGCCGGTGAATATACTGTGGAGTCACCAGAGCTTAAGTTTCAGGGCATCTCACCTGCTCAGAGCTCTTCCAAAGTGCAGGAAGGGCCCAGGTATTTTGTTTTGATAGTTTTGTATTCTTTTTCTTAAAGAGGTCTCATGACTTCTGGCCTCTGCCTCAATGGATCTGCCAAGACCTTTTCACTGTCCCTCACTCAGCCCTATATCTACAGCAAAGACTCACCAGCATATTTTTTTTTTTTTGTAATTTATCTGGCTCTGTTTCTTTGAAAAAAAATTTTTAGAAGCCTCACCTTCCCATCCTGCCTTCACTTCCTTAACAAGGGCCCTATTTTTGCCTGCAGCTTTCGATGCTGCTCAGAGTTTTCCTTTTCGGTGCTCACATCCAGAACGGATGTGTTTTTCTAAGTAGCAAATCTGGCCCCTGACCAAATGGCATCTGAGCAGGGCCACTTCTGTGGAAACTGACTAAACTCCAGGGACAGACTCGCTGCCCTGTTTTCCCACTGCCCCCCCCCAACTTCAGAATGACAAAGGTTTAGAGAACTAAAAGAGACTAACAAAAAAGGAGGTAGAAGGGTCAGCAAGAAGGGGAGAGCCTTGCTATTTCCTTAGAGGTGGGACCTCTCTGTTAGGAGGATGAAGGCCATATTTCAAGATGGTGATGGTTTCCCAGAGACAAGGAAACTGACACCATCCATGCCTACTCTGCATCAGGAACCTGGGCTTTCCTGTCATTACCTCATGGAATTCTCACTACATCTCTTCAGGTTAAAAGCAAGACTCCCCCTTGTATAGCTAAAGACACTGAAGTTCAGAGGTGAGAGGCAGTGAGCTTGCAGATCTAGGCCTGACTGACTTGAGAGCCCACACCCTAGCCCCACCTCAGGACACCCCATCCTTTACTGGTTCTCTCAGGGGACGAATCACCTACACTAAAGATCTAGATGGAAACTGGTGGGCATTGTAGCAAACTTCCACCTAGAAATAGCTTTTATAAAGGAAAACTCCAGGTAGGCTAAAGTCTTGTTTCTGGAAAATATGTCTAAATAAAGAAGACCCTCCAGTGCACTGAGAGCTGTCTTAGGGTTGGGATTCACTTCTAGAGAGAGAAAAAAAAATGATGAGACAAGGCAGGAGATGTAAGCCCCGATCTAGAAAATTGGGATTGAGAGGCATGGGGATAACAATGAAGGCCATGAACATAATAGGAACTATTTAGTGAGTGCTTGCAAAGGACCAGAATGCTTTCTATAGTTAGTGCATCTTAATCTCACAACAAGTCTACTAAAAAGGTAGGATTAGCATTCCTACTTTAAGTTAGGGGCCTGAAGATGAAGAAACTGACACACAGGGAGTCAGTAGTGATGCAGGTCTTGAACCTAGGTGTGTCTTGCTCCAAAGCCATTGTTTTTAATCATTGGGCTTTACTACTTCCAGGCGAATAGCGGTGGGAGAGACCTAGTTCCTGTGAATGAAGTTAACCAGGCAGAGTGGAGGTTAGCAAGTGCCATAATATGAGAGGGCGTGGCATCGAGGTGGCTAGGGTGCTCCCAGGCCTGGTGGTTCCGCACAGCTGAGGGAACTCAGGAGACTCTTGGCAGCCAGCAGTTGAGCACAGTGGAAGAAGCTCTTGGGACCAGAGTGAGTGGAGAGAAGTGGAGTCTCTGTCAGTATCCATTGACTTCTCTCCAGATTGGCTCAGGAATTTGATGGGTAGGGGCTGAGGTCTCAGGGATGTTGTGAGGCTGGACCAGGAAGCTGAAGCTCGCTGGCCCTCCAGGTATCACTGCCCCAGAGCGCTGGAGCCTCACACCTGTGTTGGGACCCTGCCCATCCTCCTTCCAGGACTTTAGCTTAGTGGTTTAACAACCTTAAATGCAAGTTTTCTGTAAAGTGGGGAAAATCAGAGTATATATAGTCAAACAATCAGTGATAATTGGGTCACTGGGAGAATTCAGTGAGGTAGTTGGGTATGAAGGACTAACCTGGTGTCTGGGATTCTGGGCTCTTGGTAAATGACGGCCATAGTCCTGTGAGATCCCATCCTCTGCAGAAGGTGAGGTTTTTTTTCCTACTTTCCACTTATTTTCATTCTCAGTTCCTACTTTAGTAGGTGAGACTATAGTTCAGTGACAGAGTAAATTTAATGCCTCTTTCCTTTTCTCTTTCAGAGTTCACACTCTGGAAGCTTTTTTGGTTTTATGGTACATAGATCATTTCACAATTGTGATTTGTCTCTTGCCTAGAAAATTTTTAATTGTCACATAAAAGCAAGAGATTTTTCATGCTAGGAATTTTCTCTATACCATTTTTCTCTTTTAAAAACGTTTTAAGGGGATGCCTGGGTGGCTCAGTTGGTTGGGCGACTGCCTTCGGCTCAGGTCATGATCCCGGAGACCCGGGATCGAGTCCCACATCGGGCTGCCTGCTCGGCAGGAAGCCTGCTTCTCCCTCTCTCACTCCCCCAGCTTGTGTTCCCTCTCTCGCTGTGTTTCTCGCTGTCAAATAAATAAAATCTTTAAAAAAAAAATAAATAAAAACGTTTTAAGTAATCTCTACACTCAACGTGAGGCTTGAACTCACAACTCTGAGATCAAGAGTCCCATGCTCTACTGAATGTGCTAGGCGCCCCATATGTCTCTTATAGACAAAACATTGGATCAGCTGTGGTTCATTGGTTAAAAACATCAGTGACTAATTCTGGTCTTAATGACAACAACAACAACAATAACAACAACAATAACAATAACAACAAAAATATGTTATTGGGAAGATATAGAATAGCTCAGCGAAGAGAAGGCTGACAATCAAGCCTCAGCAAAAGCATGCAAGGTAACTCCAGGGGTCTAGGTAGTAGGAAGTGATAAACAATTTCTCCAGGAACTATCAGAGGTGACTTATGTTGATCTACCCAAGGTTAAATTCTTCCAAGAGATTGATTGACCTGAGTTGTGTTGTGTAGCTACCTCCTTGTTTAGGGAAGGAGAGGGCACCTTGATTGAAATTCATAATAATGGAGCACGCACCGGGCGGGGGGCGGGGGAGGAGAGTAATGCTCAGAAGGTAGGTGGAGGTGCTGTTACTGGAAAAGGGGTGTGAACGCTGGGTGAACACAGGTGTCCTGTACAAATACCATTCTCTCTCTTGAAATATCAAGAATTTTTCAAGTGTTCTCAAATATGCAGAATTGTTGAAAGAATCAAACAGTGAACACTTATATATCCATCTAAATTCCACAATGCTAACATTTTGCTACATTTGCTTTAATTTTGCTCTGCATTTTTAAATTTGGGGAACTGTTTGACAAGTGCAAACGTTATGGCCCTTTACCCTTTAAATACTTCGTGTGTCTCTTGAGGATAACACTACTCTCCTATGTAAATGCAACACCATTACCACACCTAAAAAAGTTAATAAATATTCTTTAATATCTTACAGAAAGTTCATGTTCAAATTTCCTCAATTGATATAAAAATGCATTTTATAGATTTTTTTTTTCAAGTTGAAGTTCAAATCAAAGTTCACTCATTGCACTTGGTTGTTGGGTCTCATTCTCACTCTGTCTCTTTTTAAGATTTATTTATTATTTGAGAGACAGAGCAAGGGCAGGGGAAATGGACAGAGGGAGAGAGAGAATCCCAAGCAGACTCCCCACTGAGCCTGAACCCATTATGGGGCTCAATCTCAAGACTCTGAAGTCATGACCTGAGCTAAGACCAATAGTAGGATGCTTAACTGACTGAGCTACCCAGGTGGCCTTCTTTATTCTCTCTCTCTTTTTAAGATTTTATTTATTTATTTATTTATTTATTTGTCAGAGAGAGAGAGAGAGAGGGCAAGTGAGTACAAGCAAAAGGAGCAGCAGGCAGAGGGAGAAGCAGGCTTCCTCCTGAGCAAGGAGCCTGATGTGGGACTCGATCCCAGGACCCTGGGATCATGACCTGAGCCAAAGGTGATGCTCTGACTGAGCCACCCAAGTGCCCCCTCCCTCATTTTTTATCTTTTAATCTAGACCAATTTCTCTACAATTTTGGATTTTTCATGACATTGACATTTTGAAGAGTCCAAACTATTTGTCTTGTAAAAAATTTTACATTGTTTCCTTCGCATTGCCTTTTTTTGGCAGGGGGCGGCATATATTTTTTTTTATTATGGTAAAATATACATAACATAAAATTTATCATCTTAGCCTTTTTTTAAAAAAATGTTCTTTTTTGACATTTTTAAAAATATTTTATTTATTTTTATTTGGGAGGGAGAGAGAGAGAAAGGCCACAGGGGGAGAGGGAGAAGCAGACTCCCTGCTCAACAGGGAGCCTGATACAGGACTCCATCCCATGACTCTGGGATCACAACCTTGGCTGAAGGTAGATGCTTAATCGACTGAGCTAGCCAGATTCCCCTTTTTAAACTTTATTTTATTTACTTATTATTTGTTTTATTATTATTTTTGTTTGTTTGAATGTAGGTGTCACACTGGGTGTGGAGATCAAGACCTAAGCTGAGATCAACAGTCAGGTGCTTAACCGACTGAGCCACCCAGCCACCCCACACCCACATTTTAGCCATTTTTTAGTGTACAAGTCAGTGGCATTATGTACACTGCGGTGTGGTACAACCATCAGTACTATCTATTTTCTGAAGTTTTTCATCATCCCAAACAGAAGCTCTGTACTAATAAACAGTAACTCCCTATTTCCCCTTCCCCCAACTTCCAGTAACCTCTGTGAATTTGCCTATTCTAGGTAATTCATCAAGTAGGATCATACACTATTTGTCCTTTTGTGTTTGGCTTATTTCAGTTGTATAATGTTTTCCAGGTTCACCCATTTTGTAGCATGTATCAGAATTTTATTCTCTATGTTGCTTTTAATTATTTATTTATTTTTTAAGATTTACTTACTTATTTTCTAGAGAGAGAGTGTGTGCGGGGGTGGAAGGACAGAGGGAGAGGGAGAGAGAGTCTGAAGCAGACTCCGCTTCCTGGGCAGGGCTCAATTTCATGACCTTGAGAACATGACCTGAGCCAAAACCAAGAGTTGGATGCCTGACTGACTGTCCCAACCAGACGTCCCTCTGTATTGCTTTTAAAAAGTAATCTGTCAGTATATTTGCCTTGACAATACATATACTAATTTTAATCTATCAGAGTCTTATATTTATTTTCTTAGAGATTTTTTTCACATAAAGGAATGTATTTGAATGCATTACTAAATTTAAGAGAGTCTGCCCAGATTTTTTTAAAGATTTTATTTATTTATTTTATTTTATTATTTTATTTTTTAAAAAGATTTTATTTATTTATTTGACAGAGACAGAGATCACAAGTAGGTAGAGAGGCAGGCACAGAGAGAGGACGATGCAGGCTTCCTGCTGAGCAGAGAGCCTGATGTGGGCCTTGATCCCAGGACTCTGGGATCATGACCTGAGCCGAAGGCAGAGGATCCACCAACTGAGCCACCCAGGCGCCCTTATTTATTTATTTTAGAAAGCGAGCGAGAGAGAGAGCATGTGTGCAAGCAGTGTGTGTAGGGGCAGAGAGGGAGAGGGAGAATCCCAAGCAGATTCCTTGCTGAGTGAGGAGCCCAATGCAGGGCTTGATCTCTGGACCCTGAGAGCATGACCTGAGCTGAAACGAAGAATAGGACACTACGCCAGCTAAGCCACCCAGATACCCCTGCCCAGACTTTTATGCTGGTCAAGTTAATTAGCTCTAACTCAGCAAGGTCATAATCGGTGGCTTAATTTCTCACTGAACTAGGGGGCACCTGGGTGGCTCAGTTGGTGGGACACCCAGCTCTTGGTTTTGGCTCAGGTCATGGTGGCAGAGTTGTGGGATCGAGCTCCCCCTGCTCGGTGTGCAGCCTGCTTGGGATTCTTTTGCCCTCCTTCTCCTTCCCCCTCTGCTCCTCCCTTCGAGGACTCTCTCTCTCTCTCAATTAAACAAACAAACAAACAAATAAATAAAATATTTTTTTAAAGAAGAAAAAAATTATTACTAAACTGGTACAAAATTAACCTTCTACAACAAATATAGCTTAAGTGAATAGCTATTGTTTTCTTTTTTCTTTTCTTCTGTTTAGAGAAAAAGAGAGAGAGAGAGCAAGGGGTGAGGGGCAGAGGGTGAGAAAGAGAGAGACTCCCAAGAAGCCTCCGTGTTCAGCAACGAGCCCAACATTGGGCTTGATCTCATGGACCTGAGATCATGACCTGAGCCCAAACCAAGAGTCTGATGCTTAATCAACTGCGATACCCAGGCATTCCTTATCTTTCTAAACAAAGGTGCATTCTCCAAAGCACTTGGATTAATGGCTTCTCACCTTCTCAAGTTTCCTTACAAAGATTAGTATTTTAGGGCCTATTACAATTTTTTTCTGTATTTCTTTTCATGAAAGCTTCATAGCATAGCTTCCATATCTCCATTCTCTTCTGATTTTTAATCAATTTATATAGGTATGTATCTGCACAATTCCAATCACTTTACATATTTTTAATTCTCATAGAACTCTGTGAGATAAGGACTTTTTCTTTCCTCTTCCTCCTTTTTCTTCAATAGGTGTTTCTTAAAATCTCCATTTTATAGGTGAGAAATATGAGGTACTGAGAGATCATTTTACCTGTGTGATGTCATAGAACTATCAGTGGGAGAGCCAGCAGATGCTGGGAGAGCAGACATAATCTCTCTAAAGAGGCCTTGTTCTTAATCTCTACAAATTCTCACATTCTTTTTTCTTAGGAAAAAAGAAACAAGCAGAAACAAAACAACCCAAGCAAACTTGCCTGACATGTATCACATAAAAATGAATAGTTTCCTTCATCCTTATCAGCAAGAATTAACTGTTCATGTTTTAATTTTAAATCTAAAAGAATACAAAAATACACAGATAACAGCATTATTAAGGGAGGACACAGACAAAATTAAAAGCAAATATTAATCTATTATTTGGTTGGGAGGAAACTACCAAGAGGCTTCAGTTTGATCCATCTCTAGACTGCAATAAGGGAAGGGGAAGGCTGGAATTGGGCAAGGATAAGGGGTGGGGATGACTCAGCTTAGTTGTGGGCAACTGGCCAGGATCCCCATGGCAAGGGGTCACCTGAACAAGGGGGGAACCCAGAGTGCGAAAGGAGGTAAAAGTGAGTCAGACTAATGTTAAATACAGTGAAGGCAGGGGAAGAAACCAGGTATTCTGGATGAATCCAGCCAGAAAGGATGATCCAGTACCAGTAAGGGAAGGAACTGCTCTGTGGGTCTCTTGTTGCCCACTCACAATTATGTGGAGCTTCAAGGCTGAGCCAAGACATCTGCTATTGGACATCAGCATCAGTGCAAGAAGATACTATCTCAAGTGTGTTAATGAAAATAGAAAAGCATCCTGGTAGAAGAGAGTTGGACGTGACAAGAATATGACCCTGAATGGGAAACCAGTATTCGGAAGTGTTTAAAGTGGGGGCCATTGTAGATAGAACAAAAATAGTTATGACAATGGCCTAAGTCAGAAGATCTCAAATGTGTTGATCTCAGGATCCCTTAACACTCCTAAAAATTATTGTGAACCACAAAGAG
>PITA01013682.1:0-56565 GCA_004023965.1 Spilogale gracilis | reverse complement strand
TTCCTTCCTTCCTCCCTCCCTCTCTCTTCCTCCCTTCCTCCCTCCCTCTTCCTTCCTCCCTCCCTTCCTCCTTCCCTCCCCCTTCCTTCCTTCCTCCCTCCCTCCCTCCCTTCCTTCCTTCTATGATAAAATATACCTAACAGAAAATGCATCATTGTGGCCTTGTAAAGGACCGCCCGAAATGCATTCACATTGTTGTGCAGCTGTTACCACCAACCATGTCCAGACCTTTGTTAGCCTTTGCAGTGGAAACTCAGTCCCCATAAAATCTGACCTCTTCATCCCCCTACCCATACCACCTCCGCTTGGGGTGACCCCACTCTACCCCC
Source organism: Spilogale gracilis (assembly GCA_004023965.1). Classification (NCBI taxonomy): domain Eukaryota; kingdom Metazoa; phylum Chordata; class Mammalia; order Carnivora; family Mephitidae; genus Spilogale; species Spilogale gracilis. Next base: position 56,236 of record PITA01013682.1, on the reverse strand, counting down.
ATCTAATGAACCTGACTACTCAGGGTACCTCCTGCGAGGGGAATGACACAGCATTTGTCCTCCTGGACTGATGTGGGCTGGGCTCCGAGGAATGAATCATCGGTGACCCTACTGACCAGTGCCAGCCCCTGTGGCCGGGAGCGGATGTTTTCCTCTGAGTGAATGGATGTTCATCTTCCTGAAAAGAGTTTAATCCCAGAGTAGGAAAGGGGGACAGAAATAGAAGAAGTAGGACTTGGGGCGCCTGGGTGGCTCAGTTGGTTAAATGACTGCTTTCGGCTCAGGTCATGATCCTGGAGGCCCGAGATTGAGTCCCACATCGGGCTTCCTGCTCAGCGGGAGGCCTGCTTCCCCCTTTCAGTCCCTCTGCTTGTGTTCCCTCTCTAGCTGTGTTTCTCTCTGTCAAATAAATAAATAAAATCTTAAAAAAAAAAAAAAAAAGAAGAAGTAGGACTTTTCTCTCTGGGGCTTATGTGGCCTTAATGACAGGGTGAAGAGCCACCTGGGGAATCCCACAGCTGGGTGGTGGGTGCTCGAGTGGCACCCTGTGCCCCAAGGAAGCCCATTGATGGCTGTGTGGGTGACCGCGAGAGTGACCGAACACAGGCAGGGTGCCCTTCTGGGCGTGCAGCACTTTCCCCCCGTCAGTGGTGCCTCGGTTGTCCCCCGTGACACTCAGTGGACAGGCTGTGCACCTGCTTTGGGCTGTGGGGAGCGAGAGGAGGCGGCCGCCAGCCAAGGACAGTGGGGCCTGATTATCTCACGAGACTATGGAGATCAAAGGCTGTGTCCTGGCAGCACCTCAGAGGGGAAAGAAGAGCAGCTAAAGCAAAGCAATCTGTCCTAGAAGGGCAGAAGGCAGCGCTCTTGGGAATTCTTAGAAATTCCAGCAAGCAGCGTGGTGTGAACTCATGACATCCACAGCTTGGTGTTAGAGGACAATTGTAGTATCTTTTTATGCACAGGCTTGTGAGTTCAGAGACACCCAGGAAAGCATGGTTTGACTCACCTGATGCCAAGATTTAACATTTGTTTCTGTGAACTAGATCTGCCGCCGAGGAAGACGTGCCGTGTCTGGGTCTCCATCAGCCCAGCCTTTGTGCTGGAGGGAACACAGAGCCCTGGGCCATTGCAGAGGGCCACTCAGATGCTATCTGGGGCTCCAAAGATGAGAAAGTTCCATTTTAAAGTATGTCGTATGGGGGTGGCTTAGTGTGTTAAGCTTTTGGCTCAGGTCATGATCTTGGGGTCCTGGGATCGAGCCCCGTATCAGCTCCCTGCTCAGTATGGTCTGCTTCTCCTTCTCCCTCTGCCACTCCCCCAGCTTGTGTTCTCTTCCCCTCTCTCTCAAGTAAAATAAAATCTTTAAAAAATATAAAGCATACCATATGTACCATTTTTCTGTGGCTTAAGTCAGAACCCATGTTCTAGGGGTCCTTTTCTACAAGCCTGAGCATCCCCAAGTGTGGGTCAGAAGCTACTTAGAAGGGGCTGCAGGGATTTACACATGTAGTGAATATGCAAGCTATAGAGTGGAAAATAAAGCCATGGAAACTGGGTTTTAGTATCTGCCAGACCTCATGTGTTTGAAGGTGAAGTGCCCACAGAGAATTCGTAGCTTCAGGACACTTCGTGGTGCTGGGGTGCAGAGGCCTTGCTAATTATACGCTGCCAAATCAGAGATAATAGTAATGATAGCCTTTTCCCATTATTCCTTAGTATCCCAACTATTATCCCAGCTATTAGCGCCTTTTTCCTCTTCCCCCAGGCCCACGGGAGAGGTTGACATAAATTATTCTCCCTCTTTTCTCAGCGAAGAAATTAAAGCTCCCAGAGAAGCCATGACGTGCCCAGGCTCCGAAGGGCAACTCAGGCAAGATGAGAGCTCACAGCTCTGCTTTCTTCCAAGGTGGTGCTTCTCGTCTGGATTGTAGTAGTTACCAAACCTCTTCGGGTTTGTACAACTGTGCGAACCTCATAAACAACCTCAAAGTCCTCATAAAGCCTGTTGGTCTGCGGATGAGCCTGTTTCTATCCCACAAATCAACACTCCTTTTGCGTCCTGTCTCAGAACCGTGTCTTGCTTTCTGTAACCACGGGAGCCCAGGCTGCCCTCCCCCTGCCCTTGGTAAACTTCCTCTACACCTGGAATGGGCATCCCACCATGGAGCACATAGTGTTACATTTTCTAGAATCACTGGCTACTTGCTTGCCAATTAGAGAGTGAGTTTGCTTTGGAATGGATACCCAGCTACACCCCGAAGTCCTCTGGAGTTCTCTGGAAGCGAGTCAGGCTGGAACGAGTAATGCTATGTCCGGGGTCCCCCTCCACCCGCCGAGATTCTGATTGGGGGTTCGGATGAGGCCAACAGCCTGCACTTTCAACAGACATCTGAAGTGATCATGATGCACCACAGGGAGTGTTGGTTTAGACCTTCATTCATTCAACACATGTTTACTGAGCACCTACTGTGTGTTCAAGTTGCTGGAGAAGCAAGAAGGGCATTGCTGTCCTACAGTTTGCACCCTAGAGTGGGAGGCAGCCGTAAACGTGCCAACAAACAAACAAATAGCAGAATACCGTAGTAGCAAGAAGTACCATGCAGAAACTGGAATGCAGCATGGAACAGAGAGGGTTTGGAACAAGCAGCAGAGCCTTCTAGCACAAATAGGATCTCTCTTGCCCCAAACTTGTATCCCACAGTGTCTCTGACACTTGATGACATGGGACTTCAGCTCAGCTGCAAATACAAACACCTGCTCTTACCAGAGCTACTCCCCTGCCTTTCAGTGATGTCATTTCTAGTTTCTAAAGAGGAAATATAACTTTAAAAATAACTTAGGTGGGGCACCTGGGTGGCTCAGTTGGTTGGACGACTGCCTTCAGCTCAGGTCATGATCCCGGAGACGCGGGATCGAGTCCCACATTGGGCTCCCTGCTCGGCGGGAAGCCTGCTTCTGCCTCTCTAGCTCCCCCTGCTTGTGTTCCCTCTCTGGCTGTGTTTCTCTCTGTCAAATAAATAAAGTCTTTAAAAAAATAAAAAATTAAAAAAATAAAAAATACAAATAACTTAGGTAAGTAAGCTGTATCATATCTAGATTTTGTGTAAGGAGAGAAATGGATGTTTCCAGCTGGGTGCATCTTAAATGTATGTAACTACATAAGAAAAAATATACATTTAAAAAGGTGGAGACTCTAGAATAGTCTTCTCCAGTTATGTATCAGTTACTTCAAGGGAATCCCCCTTCATTTGGAAAAAAGGATGAGGGTACAAAGGACAGGGCCTCTTCTTCATACCAGAAAATATGTGTGACATAAGCTGACCAAGCTGATCCCTTGTTCTCGCACTTCCAAGCTCCAGGAGCTGTGAGAGAGCAAGTTTCCGTTGTGTAAGCTCCCCGGGGTGTGCAGTCCGTCATGGTGGGCCTCGCGAGCCAACGCAGGCCTCTCTCAAGGAGCCCTGGTGTTCATCGGTCTGTCTGTTTTATCTTTTCACACGTGTGACATGCTAGGTCTTCCTCTGGCTTGAGCTACGTGGTGGCACATCATCATGCCGTGAGTGTTCCTCCGAGGATCTCTCCCAGGCCTTTGTCTTTTGGGAGAGTCCCGACTTCAGTGAGCTCTGGATGCCGACAGTGCCTAGCTCCCCAGCTCAGACCACCCGGCCTCTGTATCCGTTTCCCCCTCCAGGGGCCTCATGTCACCCAGGAAGTGAGCTTCCAAACCCACTCCTCTTTTGTGGTGTCACGCTTTCTCCTGTAGGTGTGAACACGCAGCATCTTTGGGTGTTTTCTCCTTCTCTCCTTGCCCCTCCTCCTCTCCCACTGAACACCTCACCGACATGGTTGGGCAGCCTGAGTTTCCCAAAAGCGATTCTTGGCCCTTTAGAATCAGCAGGCAGACTGCTGGGGGCTCAGTCCTAAAGTGAAGGAAGTACTTAGAGTATTGATGGCCTTTGCTCAGGCATGTGTGGCTGGGTTCACAGAGGCCAGTGCATCCCGACCTTCCTCTCACAAATGCAATCTAAGCAAACCTAGCAGCTGGCATGCCTTAGACGCCCAGCGCGCTCTTGTTGCTACAGGCGTCAGTGGCCCAAGCTCCCCCCAGAGTCCTGGGAGTTGGAATCTTGCTTTGTCCTAGAGTTTGCAAGTTCAGGGGCAGCTGAAGATCTCATCTAGGCGGGGCCTTGCTGGTCAGCGCCACGTTCTTTCACCAGAGGTGGGGCGCTGTCTCATCAGATACAGGTCACCAGCCCTGGAGCCCCGCCCTTTCTGGAAATTACAGAATGGCGCCCAAACTGTGAGCTAAAGATTCATCTGTGGCGCAGTGGTTTCACCTGTGTGGGACTGACTGGCCCCCAGGCCACAGCCACCAAGTCCTACATCCTCCATGCGATCATGGGCCGAATCTTTGTCCCTGTCTTCTCTTTCCCACTGCCTCTCCCTTAGGTCCCACTCTTGATTCCGTGTCATCCGGCGGTCACAAGGCCTTCTAACAGGGAGTTCTCACCTCTAGCCTCTCCATGCCTCTGCCAGAAGACTCTTCCAGATTCACTCTCACATTTCTGATCACGTGCAGAGTAAAATCTCAACCCCTGGTACAGCGTCTAAGGCCCTCAAGTTCTGATCTGACCTGGCCTTTCCAATCCTGTTTTCTATGCTTCCTCTTCTCCTACCGTATCCTCTAGCCGACCTTAAGCAGCTGGGCTGGGAGCCAAATGACCTGGGTTCAAATCCTGACATTGCCACTTAGTTGCTATGTGCCAGGGGCAGGGTGGGGAGGGGGCAGTTTGTAAAGCACCGGACAGTAGCATCAGCAACGAGCTCTCAGTGAACACTTTATCTGTATCGGGTCCCAGGGAGTATGAAGGCCCCAAACAGCTCGATTGTCTAGGAAACCCTGGGTCTTAGGAATATCCCCCTTTTACGGAGATGTGGTGGAAGTGGAGACGTGGACACGTGGAGACATGGACACTGACATGGCTTGTCCCAGGCAGGAAGTCTCCATTTCTGCAGCTATAAAATGAAGATTCTGATGGTCTCTCCCTGTCCGTCAGGACTTTTTCTAGTTGCAAGTGACTGAAACCTAAATCTAGCCCAAGCGCAAAGCAAGGAGGCTCCCATTCCAGGGGGCACCATGTATGAGGCCTCTCAGCCTCTGTCCCCTGCTTGGGGCTCTGGTGGTTCCTCCCAGATGGCAGCGGCCACTGACAGAGCTCCAGCCTCCCCTCTCCGGTGTTTGTGCCCCCAGAAACCAGGAGACCACAGTCATCCCTGTCTCCGAGGGACCAGGGTCATCTCCGGACTCTGATTGCGGTGGGAGAAGAGGGAGTGTTGAATGGCCCTACCTGTGACGGAAGGGGGAGTTGCCAAAAAAATTAAAAAATGAAAAATGAAAAATCCTGGGGCTGCTTAAAACTAACAGCTATTGGCTAGCTTGTTTCAGTTGCTTTAGCAAACATTAATGGGGCGTCTCTTCCGAGCCAGGGGTTGGGGAGCAGATATTCCCCACTCTAACCCATGCAAACCCCACTCCTGGCCTCCCCAGCAGGTAGCCTCCCTTCCCCAGGGAAGTGCACTCCGACAGGGGCAGGGGCAGCCTCTCCGGGCAGCATGCATCTGTCCAGTGCTGCTTTGGACCAAGTGGATGAGTTCGATCCCAGGATTCCCTGCCATGATGGCAACTTACTTATTGATATGAGCCACGTTCTGTAGAGTCACCGTGCATTGAGAGAAATGAATTGGATCGCTAGCGGCCCGTGCAGTGCATTTGTCTCTCTTAATTGCTTCTAAACTCAGGTGGGAGCAAGGGTCATCTACTGAATTCCCCAAACCTCAACAGTAGGCACTGGGGATACAGTAATGAACCAGTGGGTTGGCCCCATGATCTGGCTCTGTACGGCACAAACTCTGCTGGGAGGACCAGTCAGTCCTGCAACTGTCCCTAGTGTCCAATTCCAAAGCACTTCCTTTACCCCAAAATGAAACTCCACACCCATTAAATAGTCACTCCCATTTCCGCCTCCACCAGCCCCCAGCAGCCACTAACCTACTTTCTGTCTCTGCGCATCTGCCTGTTCTGGCCACTCACACAAGGGGATCGCACAATACTCGGCCTTTGGGGCCTGGTTGCTCTCACTCAGCGTGTTTTTAAGGTCCGTCCATGTGGTCTGTGACTCAACACTTCATTCCTTTCTATGGCCAAGTAGTATCCTATTGTTTGGACATACTGCATTTTGTTTATCCATGGACATTTGGGTTGTTTTTACCTTTTGGTTATTATGAATGATGCTTCTATAAACATTTGTATACACATTATGTGGGCATGTGTTTTTGGTGTTCTTGGGGGATCTATGTAAGAGTGGAGGTGCTGGGTCATCTAGTGACTCTGTGTTTAATTTTTTGATGAATCACCAAACTGCTTTCCAAAGTAGTCAAGCCATTTTACATTCCTTCTGCTGATATGCGAGGCTTCCAATTTCTCCAGCTCCTCTCCAACACTTGTTATTGTACATCTTTTTTTTTTAAGATTTATTTATTTATTAGAGAGTGTACACACATGTGAGTTGGGGGAGGGGCAGCAGGAAAGAGAGAAAGAAAGAATCTCCAGTAGATTCTGAGCGTGGAGACTCAGGGTTCTGTCTCATGACCCTGAGATCGTGACCTGAGTCAAAAGTAGGAGTTGGACGCTTAACTGACTGAGCCACCCAGGCGCCACGTATATCTTTTTTTTAATTACAGCCACGTGGACAGCTCCTGATGTAGCATTTCAACCTCTGAGCCGCTCCTCCCCAACCCGCCCCCTCCATGTTTTGAGGCCAGCGCACCTTCTTTCTCCTTAACCACTCCAGCCCTCCTGGATTTTGTTTTTCTTCACCTCTTCCTAGAGAACTTGAAAGGACATACCACACATTTGATTCTGTTGTCGCTGTTCTCGCTTTCATGAGTATTCTTCCCTCCTGTGCCAGCTGTTGCACGGGCCAGATACTGCTTCTCTCATCCCTTGCTTCTCCTGTGCCTCAGACCCTCGAATCCTCTCACCTCAGGTGGATTCTCTCCTTTGGCCCTGCCCCTGCCCCACAGTAGCATTTGCCACTTTTGCATCGTAGTGCTTTTTCTGCTTCCTCTATTTGGATGTAAATTTGCCAAGAGCAGGGATTGGAATCATGTCTTGATCATATTTGCATCCTACAGTATAGCATAGAAATGGACACTGTGTAGAAATGGGTACTGCATAAATGCTTTTATGGAGGAGGAAAGGAAGGAAAGAATTTTCCAGTTGGCTTGTTAGTATAGCGATTTTCCCGGTAGACTGTAGGCCCTCCTGGTTACGAATGACGTCATTCTGTCTTGTGGAGTTTCAGCTCCATTGAGTGCTGCACAGCACTTGCCACACCCCTGGCTTCTTCCGTCGCCCTTCCCACAGATGGGGCCTAAACGTGCTCCAGAAGCTGTCACAGCCAGTGTCACATACAGGGCATGACATAAACATGCCCTTCCAGTAAGCCAGAGGCAACCATGTGCTGAGATGGACCGCAGAAAGCCTGGCTGTGTCCCAGACGATTTGGAGCCATTCTGTGTTTCAATGGAAAGGTGACAAATTAACCTGATAAAATGCTTGCTTTTCAAGAATACCCATGGCAGGGGCACAGAGATCAAGCAAACTACCTGAGCCCGAACTTTCAATCCCAAACGATGCTGAATTAGTAAAAAAATATATTAGCAGTCAACACTTAACGACACACCACTTTGCTAAGCACTGTTCGTGATGGTTTGTGAAGTTCCTCACACTTCTCAGTTAAGGGGCAGATGATTAGGGAGGTTGAAAATCTAGCCCACAGAGTCCCAAATTCCTTGCTTCATTAGAGCTCTGGGAATTTTGGTACATGCCCTGTGCTTAGTTAGATGGGTAGCTTGCCTCGCAGTCCTGAACATCCTGGCTGTGAACTTTCATCCCTTAAAGGGGTCCATGAACACGCCCAGTCTGAGGCTCTGCCCAGGGACAGACTCACATGTAGGTGGACTGGGAAGTTCCTCACCAGGTCTTAATATGAGGGCCCTTGGGGGTGTGGGGTTGCATATAAAATATTCTCCACCAACCTGTCCCAAATGCCTGCTTTTGCTATTGCAATCTTGAGACAAGGGTGTAGGCGCGCAAAGCACAGCCCTTTGAGGGCATCTTAGAGTTTTGGCTTCATACAACTTTGCTCCTTTTCCTTTTCACCCCCCTTCAAGGGAGGAGTTTGCCCTCAAATTCTCTCGTTCCTTGGCCCATTTCCTCACTCTTGGGTCTTGAATAGAGAAAATAATTTTCTGTTCTCGAGTGCAGTTTGATTTAGGAATCACAGTCTAATCCAGAAGTCCACCAAGTGTGTGAAAACTGCTTCTCATAGCAGAGATCTTCCATTTCTGTTCTAACATCACAAAAGATGAAAAGAGCACCCATTTCAGTGATCTCCAAACGCCCCTGGGAGGGGTAACACATTAAAATGCTGTCACTCAAGTACAGATGTGTTCATCAGATCCTTTTCAGAAGATGCTTACTCAAGAGTATGAGTTCGTTGTGCACTGGGGGTAACAGACACAGTAGGCAAGTTAGCGTTTGGGGACAGCCTAAAGTCATGTGCCATTCAGTATGCTTACGATATGGTGATTCAGTTTGGGTCCCACCCTCTGGGGACTGTGGAAGAAAAAAAAGTCTGGCAGGGGAGTTGAGGGGGAGTTAGAAGGCTCAGGATCATGGGAGGAGATGAAGGGGGAACTTCGTGCCAGACTGGGGCCAGGTGCAAAGTAGGCTGTTCTCCTGAGCTCCTCTGGAGATCTGTGGTCCCTCCTCTTTCCACCCACAGGCTCATCTTCATTTCTGTGATAAGAAGGACAGATGGGTGAGAAGACATGAAGGAAATATCAAGACCAGCAACAACCACAGTAGCAAAACAAGCTGTAACTCACAAATTGCCTTTAAATGGCCTGAGGAGGGTGCCTGGGTGGCTCAGTAGGTTAAAGCCTCTGCCTTTGGCTCAAGTCATAATCTCAGGGTCCTGGGATTACTCACTGGGGAGCCTGCTTCCTCCTCTCTCTGCCTGCCTCTCTGCCTACCTATGCTCTCTGTCAAATAAATAAGTAAAATCTTTAAAATAAATACATAAATAAATGGCCTGAGGAGTAATTCCAGGCCAATATAGATCACTGTAGAGCTGCTGACGGACCGCATGCAAACTGTTTTTCAAATACATTGGGAGCTCGTCTCTATGTTTTGTGCCTTTTGAGTGATATTTGGGGTAATTCTTGTAGAGGCTGTGCATAACATGAAAAACTGATACCAGCTGGGATGGACTGAACTGAAGCAAGGGCTCTGACAAGTCAGCAACTGAAACAGCCTCCCCCTCTCCCTCCTTCCTTCTTTGAGAGGATCAATACATTTTAAGAATCTCTAGACCAATTGATCAGGGTGAAAAAGAGAGACAACACACATCACCAGTATCAAGATTGAGAATCCATCATTATAGATTCTACAGATATTAAAACAATGGTTCTCTCCTGGGTGTCATTCAACTCCCCACCCCAAGGATGTTTGGCAATGTCTGGAAACAGTTTGATTATCACAGTTGGGGAGCTGGGGGGATGCTACTGACATGCAGTGGATAGAGACCAGAGATGCTGCTAAACATAGAATATGCCCCCTCAACAGACTTATCCACTCCAAAATGCAATACTTTCCTAGTAAGAAACCCTACATTAAAAGTATAATAAGGGAATATTGTATATCACTTAATGTTAATACATTCAATAACTTAGTTGAGTTGGAAAAATTCTTTGAAAGACACAAACCACAAAAGCTTACTCAATAAGAGACTGATAAACTGGATAGCCTGATACTTGCTAAACAGTTGCACTTAGGGGCACCTGGGTGGCTCAGTTGGTTAAGCGACTGCCTTCGGCTCAGGTCATGATCCTGGAGACCCAGGATCAAGCCCCACATCGGGCTTCCTGCTCAGCAGGAAGTCTGCGTCTCCCTCTCTCACTCCCCTTGCTGTGTTCCCTCTCTCGCTGTGTTTCTCTCTGTCAAATAAATAAATAAAATTTTTTAAACAGTTGCACTTATAATTAAAATCTTCCCCCAGAGAGGGGCACCTGGGTGGCTCAGTTGGTTAAGCATCTGCCTTTGGCTCAGGCCATGAGCTTGGGGCCCTGGGATTGAGTCCTGCCTCGGGCTCCCTGCTTAGTAGGGAGTCAGCTTCTTCCTCTCCCTCTGCCCCTCCTCCCTATTCATGAGTGTTCTCTCTAGCTTTCTCTCTCAAATAAATAAAATCTTTTTAAAAAAGTCTTTCCACAAAGAAAAGTCCAAGTGAGATGGCTTCACTGATCAATTTTATGACACACTTATGGAAGAAATTACTTCAATTCTATCTAAACTCTTCCAGAAAATTGGAAGGGTAGAAGACTTCTCAACTCTTTCCCTGAGTCTAGCATTGCCCTGATATCAAACTCAGCCAAGGATAATACATTAAAACCATAAGCCAGTCAAATCCAAACAATATATATAAAAAATATAATACATTATGACCAAGTGGAGTTTATCCCAGGAACTCGTTTAGTTTAATGTTTGAAAATTAATGAATATAATTCATTATATTAACTACAAAAGAAAAATCATATGACTATCTCAATAGCTACAGAAAAAGGATTTGACAAAATTTATTATTCTTTCCTGATAAAAGCTCTGAGCACACTAGAAATAGAAGGGAACTTCCTTAACCTGATAAATGGAATCTATGAAAAACCTACAGCTAACGTCATAATGTCAGAAGACTGAATGCTTTCCTCCTGAGATCACAAACAAGTAGGATGTCTGTTCTCACCTTTTCTGTTCTATCATCATTGCATTTGAGGTTCTAACTAGTGCAGAAAGGCAAGAAAAAGAAGTAAAAAGTAGCCAATTTGGAATAGAAGAAGTACATGTGCCTTTATTCTCAGATAACATGATCTTTCATGTGAAAATCTGATGGAATCTACAAAAAGCTACTAGAACGAATAAGAGAGTTTTGGAGGATATGGGATCATTTATACAAAAGTCATTTATATTTCTATATACTAGTGATGAACAATTGGAAATTTAGCAAAGCATCACAAATATGAAACACTTAGGAATAAATCAGAAAAAAAAGTTAAAGACCAGGCCTGTGCACTGAAAATTATAAAAACACTGCTGAGTAAAATTAGAGAAGACCTAAATAAATCAAAGATGTACTATGTTCATGGATCCAAAGACCCATTTAGGATGTCACTTCTCCAAATTGATCTGTAGATTCAACATAATTCTAATAAAATCATAGCAGCCTTTTTGGTACAGATTAAAAAATGGGTTCTTAAATTTATATGGAAATGCAAAGGGCTAGTATAGAAAGAATAGCTTTGAAAAAGAACAAAAGTTGAAGTACTAGCACTACTTGATTTCAAGACTTATTATAAAGCTATATTATAATATTTGTGTGAAGAGAGACAGAAGATCAGTGGAATAGAGCAGAAAGACAAGAAACAGACCCACACAAAAACTGATTCTTTGTCAGAGGTTCAAAGGCAGTTCAGTGGAGAAAAGATAATTCTTTTCAGCAAAAGGTGTTCAGACAACTGGATATTTTCATGTGATACCCTTACCTCATACTATATGTAAAAATTGTCTCAAAATGGATGATAGCTGTAAATGTAAAACCTAAAACTATAAAACTTCTAGAAGTAAATATGAGGTAAAACTTTTGTGACTTTGGGCTAGGTAAAGATTTTTGAACTACTATAGCAGAAGCACAGTCCATAAAAGAACTAATTAATAAATTGAAATTCATCAAGATTTAGAACTTCTGGTCATCAAAAGACACTGTTAAATGAATGATTAAGGTCAGCTACACACTTGAGAAAAATATTTGCAAATCAATTATCTAATAGAGCAGTTTTATCCCAAATATATTTTTAAACACTCAAAACTCAATAATAAGATACAACCCACTTTATAAAAATGAGCAGAAGAGTTAAAAAGATAATTCAAGAAGATATATGGATGGCAAACAGGCCCATGATGAAAAGATGCTCACTGTCAATAGTCCCCAGTCGGAAGGACATTTAAAATCACAATGAGATACCATGGCATTGTGTTATAATGGCTGTAATTAAAAGACTCATCACACTAGGTGTTGGCAAGAATGTGGAGAAGTGGGGACTCTCCTAGGCTGCTTGTGGGAATATACAGTGTTCCAGCCAGTTTGTTAAATAGTCTAGCAGTTTCTTAAAAAGTTAAACATATATCTACCATCCTATCCAGTTATTCTACCTCTAGTTATTTACCCAAGAGAAATAAAAGCATATGTCTAACCAAAGTCTTGTATGGACTTGTGCTCCAGTGTTCCCAAAAGCTTTATTTGGAATAGCCAAGGGGTAGGCAAACTGTGGTACATCCATACAGTGGAATAGTACTCAGCAACAAAAAGGAAAGAACTATGGATACTTGCAATGAAATGGATGAATCTCAGAATAATTATTCTGAGTGAAAGAAATCAGACAGAAATGTATATGTACTATGTGATTCCATTTACATAAAACTCTAGGAGGTAAAAACTAATGTACAGTGATAGAAAACAGATCAGCTGTTGCCTGGAGACGAGAGTGACTGGGGGGAGAAAGGACCACACAGGTGGAGGAGGAAGCTCTAGAAGGTGATGGATATATTTATTATCTTAATTTGGGTGATGGTTTCATAGGTATATGCATATGTCCCAAAGTTATAAAATTACACAGTTTAAATCTGCACAGTTTATGGTATGATAATTATATCTCAATGCTGTTTTTGAGACAAACCCATAAGAGACTCTTAATCTCAGGAAACAAACTGAGGTTTGCTGACGGGGGGGGTGGGGGTGGCGGGAGAGGAATAGCGTTGCTGGGTTATGGAAAAAAGATGCTTCTCTTGACCCACATGACAGTAGTCTATATGTTTTGTCTTACTGTTACCAGCTTCCCTCCATCTGTCCTTCTTCACTCCCTGTCTCCCCCAAAGCTGTCTTTCAGTCCTGCTAACCCCACCCCAAATCCTCTTCATTTTATTCTCCTTTTTACCTGGATCTTCTCAACAGAATATTCTCTGTCTCCTGCCAACCCCCTCAGATCTTTAGCCTCTCACTGAATCAGTTTACAGATTAGCAGGAAACTCACTGTCAAACCCAAAGCTTTCCTTGAGCCCCGATCCTCCCAGCTCTCCCGAGGTATATAAAATTGTGGATTGATTCCTGGGTTCAGGTTTTTCCCCAGGGACTGCTTTTGGGGCTGTGTGATGCCTTCTGTCTCACGTAATTCTACACTGTGGTTCTTCATCAGCACATTAAGAATATTGGCAGATTTATGCTTCTCTTTGTTCAATAGGAGGTTAATTATTGCTATACATATAAATCTTTGTTACAGCCAACCCTTGACGTCTGAGGATTTGATGTTTGTTTCTTGGTGTCTAAAAACAGCACTGAAGGTTTATGAATGTAGTAACTTAGCTGCTGAATTTTTATTGGGGACATTATGAGACCAATGAACAAATGGGTGTGCTCCTGTATGTCAGCATCACTGTATATAGACCCCTCCCAGGGGTAATTGTGTTCTGTATTAGTGTTTGCAACTTGGAGAATATAGAAAGTTCTCAGGATGTGTTTCCAGAAAAGTTACCTGCTATATGGTATTTCTGTGGAAGGTTGTCCCTTTCAGTAGAGTGTGTAACATATCCAAGGAATGTCTTCTGTCCCTGATGTAAGGGCTCTCTCCAGTATCTATGTTCTTTTCCCTCTACTGGGCTGATCTAGAGAGGCTGTTGATTTACACCCCTTTTACCTGAAAGAACAAGAGTTCTTGGATCACTTCCTACCTGATCCCTTTAGAGCCTCTCTTGGACAGCTGCCAGTGATAGGAGGATGTGTTTCTGATTAATCGACTAGTGACTAATAATTCTGACCCCACAGAGTGACCAAATGAGAAACCCTGCTCTTCTGCAATGAGCTGTGGATTTCTTGTTAGAATGCTTAACCACTTCATGTTGTGGTGATAATCATATGAAAGAACGTATGGAAAAGGGCTTTAGATATTTTAGGGAAGAGCATAAATGCAAATACAAGACTCTGTCTTGGTAGCTAGGATGCCTCCAGACTTACCCCCAAACCCCAGAAAGCAGGGCTTCTGTTGTGAATTCAGGGCTGAACAGAGTACCAGGATATCCAATAGAACTTCTGTATTATGGAATAGATGGAGTCTTTGGTAAGAAAGGAAGAAGAAAGGGAACCAAGTTCTCCTCTTCCACTTCCAAGGATGCTTCTCCTCCTATGCTGTGATCCAGCCCTTCTCCTGGCTGCATGTAGGTGGGTAGGGGATTAGGTGAATTGGTCTTATGGCTGTCAGGCTTAAGAAACTGTCTGCTGCCTTCTCCACCTGGTAGTGGCTTGTGCCTTTAACAGATGACCAGCAGGAGATCCTGTCCTCTGCTTGGGAGCTCCCATGCCATGACTGAATCCATAGTGCACTTTGATGATATAAGCCATTATTTCACTTGAAGGAGATGGGAAGTGCGAGCTAATTCATTGCCTTATTCTACTGTTGGGATTCCATGTTGGAAGAGGGTGTCCTTGTGGATATTCCTTCTTTCCTGAACCCTTTCTCCCATAAACTCCCTCTTTGTCCTCTGTGTTGTCTTCTTTAGGCCTTCCTCAAACCAGCATCCATACCCCTCCCTCCCTGGAAAGTTCCAATCCTCTGCACAAAGTAAAGGGGGGGGGCATGCTTCCCACTGTCACCTTGTGACTTGCACATTCCACCGCTGCAGGCTTTGGCTAGATCTTAGTGAGAATTTTCCTCTGTGCAGGCTTCTGCTGGCAAAGCTGATGGGTGCCCCACCCCATAAGTGGGGAAAAGAGAAGTAAGTTTGGCTCTAATTTGTCTTCTTCCTACCTACAATGACTAAAACTGATTTCCTCTTCATTTTACCTAATAGAAAGTATACTTTATCAATGTATGCAAGAATTTTCCTCCAAATATCAACACACTCTAGTCTTAAGTGAAGCATTTGTGTTCTTCCTATGAATGTAAATTTGACTCTATTTCTTGCAAAAATAAAACCCCTGACAACATGGTGCCAGAGGAGCACTGTTTCCTTCCTGGGATTAATTTCCCTGCAAATGCCTGAGCCATCCAGTTGTGTGGGCAGGGGGTGAGTTCAGTTAATTCCATCATACTTGTAAGACTTGATATCCCTTATGTTTGGAACATGGTTCTAGAATGTAACTGGGACCAGAGAAAAGGGAACTAAAGAGTGGCAATTAAGGACTGGCTTTGGACTAAGGTTAAGGGAATATATCCTTGATCATTTTATGTAGCCCAACCCAAGATATTGAGAATGACATATAGGTGGTTTTCAGGGCGCAGCCAAGGAGCAAAGGAGAGGGATAATATCAGGGAGAATGAACTGTAAGGAAGAGCCTCCACATTTGGGAACTGCCTAACAAACACCATAAGGGTAATAAACTACATACCAAGATGCCTTGTACACTTATTTTAATTGCTGGATTTACTCCCTTAGTGCAAAGGAAGTTTCACTGGTTCAAGGTCAGAAGGTTTATCTTTACAGCTTTTGAAGTTTTAATAGGATTCAGTTTATATTCCAACATCAACAGAACATTTTTCCTACACCAGGGCTCTGTATTATTCTGGTTCCTTCTGTGTTGTGTTTTGTTTCCTTAAGCAACTAACATTAGTTACGTGGTGGCTTCCACATAAAGGTAGCAGGCAGAACTGCCTCTCGCATCCCTTTCTCCTGACAGCTCTCTGAAACCCCAACAGAGGAGAGGAGGGGAGAGTGGGAGAGGAGACAGTCACAGCATACTTTTGGAATCTGGAAAGCAAATAAATGAGTGCTAATTTCAGCAGATATAAGGAAACTGAATCCTGAATCAGCAGTGGGGAAAGCAGATTGACACACAGATTCCCTAAAAAGGCTATGATTTGGTAACACAGCCCCTCTGGAAATGGGAGTCAAGGGAGGGGTTTAAAGAAGGAGGATTTGGCAAAAGCTTTTTTTTTTTTTTTTTTTTTAATATTTTATCCATTTGTTTGACAGATAGAGAGATCACAAGTAGGCAGAGAGAAAGGAGGAAGCAAGCTCCCCGCTGAGCAGGCCTTGATTCCAGGACTCTGAGACCATGACCTGAGCCAAAGGCAGAGGCTTTAACCCTCTGAGCCATCCAGGCCCTCTGGAAAAAGCTTTTGAAGGAGCAATTTGATCCCAGACCACTTCCTCCAATTTGTGTGGTCAGACACTAGGCCTCTTCCACACTCACAGAATTAGAAATTTATTCTCTATAGAGGAAACCAGAAAGTCTCTAGGTTGAAAGACTGTAGGCAGGGATGGAGGTGGGAGATGGAGTGATTACAATCTTCTAGGCTTCTGAGACCCCAGCCCTCCCCATCTCCTTGGGTCCCAGAATACTGGCAGCCAGGCCATGTTGTTCGGGTAGGAGACTGGAAGAATCCTCTCGAGAAGAAAGTCTTATATATACTGATTACACCTTGCCCAGTGAAAGGACTCAGCCAGTTGACCCTCGAATGAAGCTCACTATTGAAAAGCCCCAGCCACATACTCATTCTTATGAGCACAGGATCAAGATTTACATGTGAGGAAACCCTAATGTGAGAGATCCAGGTTAAGACAAATCAGCATTAGAAAAGCAACATGAGAAAAACAGAATTGAAAAGAAAAAAACTACCAGTTGAATCTTCAATGAGACAAGAAGAGATATTTCAGCCTTGAAACAGTGACAGGATGATAGATAAACAGAACTTTTGAAGAAAAAGGAGCTTTAGAACCTTCAGAAACAAAACCTTCAGAAATTTTGAAAAACTTAATAAGTTGGAGGATAAAATTGAAGAACTCTCCCCAGTAGTAGAGAAAATGATGTAAGAGGAAAAGTAAAAAATTAGAGGACAAATCCACATGGTTTAATATCTGAAAAATAGGAGTTTTTGAAAGACTGAGCAGAAGAAATGGAGTGCAAAAAAACCCCACAGAGGATCAAATGAGAATGTCATCAGTTTTCTCAACAGTAATACCGGAGGCTAGAAGGTGCCTTGGACACTTGGAGGAAAACCCACTCCTATCTTTTTTTTTTTTTTTTTTTTTTAAAGATTTTATTTATTTGACAGAGAGAAACACAGCCAGAGAGGGAACACAAGCAGGGCGAGTGAGAGAGGGAGAAGCAGGCTTCCTGCCCAGCAGAGAGCCCGATGTGGGACTCGATCCTGGGTCTCCGGGATCATGACCTGAGCTGAAGGCAGTCGCTTAACCAACTGAGCCACCCAGGCGCCCCCCCTACTCCTATCTTAGAACCATGAACAGCCATTCTGTATGACAGTGGACTAAAGACGTTTTAGAAAGGCGGTGTTTCAAAAATTGTATTTCCCTTGTGCCTTTATCAGGAAGCTACCAAAGGGTATGCTTCACCAAAACAAAAGAGTAAACCAAGAAAAAAGACTCAAGATTCAGGAAACAGGAAGTCCCATGCAAGGGAAGTAAAGGGAATCCTCAGGGCAATGGTGAAAGGCAAGCCCAGGATGGTAGTTCTACTCTAGCTGTTGAGAACAGACAGCTCAGACTGGAACATGGCAGACAAGCTGGAAGCATTTCTTCAAGGTCAGATTGGTGAAATATGGGATGCTCTAAATGTCTTGAGAGGATGTTTATATAATTGAATGAGAGTTTGTGTTCGAATTCAATGTAAGTGCTGCTATTACTACTCGACTTACTCTCCAGGAAAATAAAAAGGTGTTCAGGATACTCAGTCATTGTAGTTTACTATGTAACTTAGTAGAGTAGCATTTATGAGGTCATCATGATATGAATTATAGTTACTGAAAAGCTCTAACAAACACTGATGATGTAGCTTAGATAAGGGGGTGGGAAGGCTGTGTGTGTTTCATGAGGTAAAGGATAGAGAGCCAGATCCCTGACTTGCAAAGTGGTAAGTAGGTAGCTAACACCTCCAGGTGAAAAATCAAGGAAACTGTTGAGGAGGAAAAGTAAGTTTCCCTCTTCTCTTCTGAGCTCTTAGCTGAGGCCACTGGAAGAAAAGATAGTGAGAGAAGAGCCAAAGTTGATTCACATGCATACCTCATGGATGCACGGGAGACACCCAAAGACAAGTGAGTAACTCCCACAGTGACTGAAGATTCCAACTTAAGGGACACCCTGGGTGGCTCAGTTGCTTAAGTGTCTGCCTTCAGCTCAGGTCATGACCCCAGGGTCCTAGGATCGAACCCTGCTCAGTGGGGAGTATGCTTCTTCTCCCTCTGCCCTCCTGCCCCCACCTCAAGCTCTCTCCCTCTCCAATTAGTTAATTAAATCTTAAAAAAAAAAAAAGAATTCCAACTTAAATGTCATCTTCATAGGGAAAGGGGAGGGGAATATAGGCCTCTTAGAGGAGAGGAAATGATTTTTAGGAAAGATCAATGGGCCCTTGGAAGAAGAGGTGGGCGGCGTTGATCGTTCGTGACAAAGTGTGTCTAGCTATGGGGTTGACTTCCAGGCCTCTCTCCTGTGACAAGAGTCAGTTCTCCCTGGTTGACGATGCTCCCGGGTTGGGATTTATGACAAATGAGTTTCTTTTGGGAGATCTATCATTAGGCAGATGAGGGGAGTTCAGAAAAAGCTTTCCCTGCATTTCCCTACACAGCTTGAAATAGTCAGTATACCCAAGCAGAGTATTTGGAGTGGCCCCTCCCAGAGCCCTGCAGCCTTCTTGCAGTCGCATATCTTCCATAGCCTCGAGCATTTTATTTAGAGGTAGAGAGGTCAGTACAAAAATGCATCAGTTCAGAAGCATAAAAGTGGTTCTTCTGGAGGAGAAGTGGGGTAGGGGTGGGACTGTTTATCATAACAAACGTTGTAGAACTGTTTGGCTACTTAAAATTCATGCCCTGTTACTTTAATAAAAATTAAGGTAAAAAATACAAAGAGGGGCTCCTGGGTGGCTCA
Organism: Spilogale gracilis; assembly: GCA_004023965.1. Lineage (NCBI taxonomy): Eukaryota > Metazoa > Chordata > Mammalia > Carnivora > Mephitidae > Spilogale > Spilogale gracilis. The sequence continues at coordinate 37,191 of PITA01013682.1, read as the reverse complement.
GTCATTAAGCATCTTCCTTGGGCTCAGGTGGGCTTCCTGCCCGGTGGGAGGCCTGCTTCTCCCTCTCTCACTTCCCCCTGCTTGTGTTCCCTCTCTGGCTGTGTTTCTCTCTGTCAAATAAATAAATAAAATCTTAAAAAAAAATACAAAGGAACGCCAAACGCCCACAGGATATGCCTCTCTGAACTAGTAAATAAGGCCAAGTGATAACTTAGAGCATGATTCCAGCCAATACCCTTTGACGCACTTGAAGCTCAGAGCCAGAAAGTTCCATCTTTAAGTGGGAAGGGAATCTCAGCACTTGCCCTATGATAGACCCAGACGGAGGGAAAGCAGCAACCCCAGCCCCCAGAGGTGGGAGAAGGCACGAATCTGAGATTTCATCTTTATGGATGATTAAACACCAGCTGGCACCTGGAATTTCAGTCTTGAATGTTTATAGCAGGGATGCTGAGAAAGAGATTTTGAGAACTACGAAAAGCCGATTGAAGAAGTAAATGGCTGTGAAAAGATGAGCTGATTTTTCTTAATAGCTGTATGTTTACAACTTCAGAGTTTAAACTTCTGGTGTGGAACCAAGCCAAAAAATAACAGAAAGAAAATACTTAGCAAGAGAGCGATGGCTTGACATTCAAAGTGGTTGACCTGCTCTTCACCTGCCCTCACTGATTTCTGCTTATAGCTTAAGGTCGCAAAAATTCAGGTCTTACCCTATTGTTGGTGCACCCAGGTAAGAAAGCATTCAGCAGAAGTTAAAGAGTTAATAAATAAACCTGCTAAAAGAGGCTCTCAGGGGTGGGGTGGGGTGGGGTGGAGCGGGGTGGATCTGGGTGAAGAGCAGACATATCACATTCCAAAACTCCAACTAGTCCAAGAGCCAGGGGCTAGAATCTGGGGAGCATAATACACCTGAGCTGCAGTGAGAGCTGATTGAGAATGTTTTCAAGAAAACAGAGAATGAATTGATTCCCGAGCTTTTTCTTTTTTCTTTCTTTCTGTTTGGCCAAAACCCTATTTTGGTTTCAGATTAGCCTCCCCGACATTGATACCAAGTTTCCACTTTAATTTCATGGTCTAATCATTCCGCCTTCGGTAACCACCCAGCTGCATTTTGACCTTGGGGGGGTCACTAAACCAAATGCCATGGAAGCTTCTCATTTGTACCCGGTAATCTAAAACACTGAAGAGATTAAATGTAAAATTCAGCCTGTATTTAATAACGCGATCTTGGCGAATGGTTTCCCCCTTTGAATAGTGTCGTAACTGGTGTTTCAAATGTGAAAAACAAATGTGTAATTTATGCAGAAGTAGTCACAGTGGTTTCTGGAATGGAAGTGAGATTGTGGGCCTGGGTGGGTCAGTTGGTTGTGCGTCTGACTCTTGATTTTGGCCCGGGCAGGATCCTGGAGGCCTCATGTATAATCCCTGGAAACCAGGGGTCTGTTCTCCATCCCTAAGTTTTGTCTTTTCCGGAATATCACACAAATGAAATCATTCCAGAATGCAGCCTTGCGTGCCTACCTTCCTTCACTTAGTGTAATGTATTTGGGATTCATCCATTTTACTGTGTGGATCATTTATGTGTGTGCACACGTGTGCATGTAAATATATACGTGAGTAGAGTTTGCATTTTGAAATAATTACAGTCAGAGGAAGTTGCAAAGATAGTGGGCCAAGTCGTCCTTTGGACCCTCCAACCAGTTTCCTCCAGGGGTTACATCTTACATGATTATCATACAAGGTCAGGAGCAGGAAACTGATATTGATAGCATGCTGGCCATTTTATCCCACACACAGCTCTGGTAACATCCCCCTCTCCCCCCCCAGCCAATGTACAGAACCATCTCACCCCTACAAAGATCTCCCTAGTACTTCTCCTTTGTGGTCGTCCCTACTCCTGCGTCCTGCCCCCATTCCTTTTTAATGTTTTCCTGCCTTTGGGTAAAAAACTCAAATGCTTCCTAGTGTCCTTGTTTGGAAGGTTTGCATTGCATGTTTTACAGAAAGTGTCTCCACAGCACTGTAAGGTGACAGAATCGTCGCCTAAATCCCAGCAAGCTTGTTCCTCTGTGTCTGAGGTCAGGCTTGTTCGAACCCGTGTAGAGATCGGCGAGGTGGCAGGAAGTTGGCAGGGCTGAGGGAGCTGGGGTAAATGGAGGCCCAGGTGAGGAGCAGGCCTGAGAAGGACCCAGATGCTGCCGGTAGCCTGATCTCTGGAGTGGGGCCGAACACATACAGAAGATCAGAAGGGTCAGCAAGTCAGAGATACCATCGGCTGGGTCATCGGGCCTCCAGGAAACAAGCCGCCAGGTAAATGAAAGGTCGTAGTCGCATGTCACACAAGGAATAAGGAACCACAAACTTTGTTGAAACCCAAAGGCCTGAGCAGGCATGAGACAACGCTAAGAAGTTCTTAAGGCTGAAGTCAATTTCTGGCCCAGCTGTGAAGCCCCACTTCCTGCCGGACCAGTAGGGACAGGCCGCCAGCGCTGGGGGTCAGGGCTGTGGGTGCCAGGGGCTCAGCAAGGAACTCAGACCGGGCGCAGAGACGGTGCCTCTGGAAGAAAAGCTGCTGACTGTCGGCCCTGGCTGGGGAGAAATCCCTCTTGCCCCTTTCCTAGTCTCTCCCCTCCCAGAACACCACTCGGAATCTTTGCTCCCTCTTACAGTTTTGGGTTACTCTGTGAGATTACAGAGTTTAGAATGAAGAGGTTAACTGACTCTAAATGAAAAGCTGGAGGCAGCTTAATGCAGTGGATAGTGTATAGAATAAGGGTCAAGAGGCCAAGTTCAGCCCTTTGACCTGAGCCTTGGGCTTTGGTTTCCTCATTCATAAAAAGTCAGAGGTTTCCTCCACCTCGAAGGTACCAAGATTGTAGTCACTTCTGCATGTGGGAAGTGGGAAGGGAGAACCATGTTCCATCCAGCATGAGAGGATGAGAGGTGGGGGGAGGTGAGGGGGCTCCTCTCTTCTCTAGTTCAGGGTCCTGTGGCCTGTCCTTGCCTTTGCCCACATCGAGGGACAGCTGCACATGGCTCAGTTTGCAGGTTCGTTCTGGGGGAGACTGGCAGCGCCCACAGAGCCATGCATGGAGAGACCTCGGGATGGGGCCCAGACCCAAGAGGGCAGTCTGACCTGGTCACAAGTGTCCTGTGGGTCAGCCCGGGACTCAGGGGAGCCAGGGGAGCTGTGGAAAAGCACCAGATCCAAACAGAAAGTCCTGTGTGGTGGGAGAAATGGAGGCAATAGATGCCCACCCTCGGCTCACTCTCAGGGGACAGAGGAGCTCTCCGATGGTTGGAAGGAAGAGGGAGTATGTTTTGAAACTCAAATGGACACAGTAGGGACAAACCACCTCAAATTAGAGGAATGTACATTCCTCAGGCTTGGGCTTTGAGAGGAAGGCAGCATTTACAGCGATGAGGTGAGTCTCAGAGGCTCCCCAGTGGTCGCTGGCTGGTTGCTGGTGGAAGCATCAATCCATAGCCTCCGCGCTCTCCCTTCTCCTCTCCCAGAACTGAGTCTATGCCCCGCTCGCTCACAGCCGCCCGAAGCCGGACTGACAGTGACCCTTCCCCCAGATGGCAGAGTTTGCCAGGCCCCAGAGGCACAGGAGGCTGGGACTCCTGTGGGAAGTAAGGAAGGGGCTGCATGTTGCCACTGTTATTCATAGCAGTACTTACCAGGAAACAGTTCATCTTCTCCCATAGGAAACCTCTCTGCATTTTTCCAGAGAACCTTCTGGCACTTGGGCTGGATGAGATGCACCTGTGGGGTCACTGGAATGCACCTCAGGTAAAGGTGTTTTTAGGAGAGGCCAGAGTTCCTTAAACTATCCTCCTGTTGAGACCTACTATGGTGGTCTCCTCTGCGAGGAAGTGAGCTTCCCAGAAGGAGGGGAGACTTCCCCCACAGTCAGCACAGGCTGGGCCATGAGTCCTGCCTGTGCCATGGAAATGGGTTGCATTCAAGTAATCATGTGATGACCCTAGTCCTCCTGTCCAAATATGATGTGACTTTATGCATGAGTATTTTTCCTGAGGTCACGGTAACTGGCACTTCAACACTTTCTTTAAAAATAGAACACCTATTGCGTGGAGCACTGGGTGTGGGGAATGGGGAATGAATCTTGGAACACTGGAAAAAAAAATCAGTAACAATAAAAAAAAATCAATAATCTTCTGAGAAACATAAAAAAAAAAATAGAACATCTTTGTGTCCCTGAGAGCGTTCCCTTGCGGTGTCTTCTTTTTCCTCCCTGGAAGTGCTCGGTGACCTACACTATGAAGGTTGTTAACTCTACTACCTAACATGCTAAGTCCAAGCTTGCAACAGATAACTTTCCTGTGTGTCAGTTAGTAGATGATTGTGAATTCTTGCTATCTCACGGAGGAGACTGAAAAGCGGTTAGGTGAGAGGCTCCCCCACCCCTGCCCAGGAATATTCTCTTCTTGACTTTCAGATAACACATTAAAGAAAGGCCATCCATTGAGTTATTTCCCCTACTCCTCTCCTCTCCTCCAAGCTAAGGAAAAGAGACATCTGCCTAGCAGGGGTCTAGTCTGAGTGCCTTTGAAATGTTCTGCTGAAGCTTCTCTTGTTCTCAACATTCCCGTTGGCAGATGAACACTAGCAATACCCACCTCGAGAAGCGCCATCTTGATTTGTACCCTGGCAGGACATCAGCCCCAGGACAGTGCATGGGGCAGAACTAAAGGTCTGCCATAGCCCTCTGCCCGTTTTCCTCCCTAAATGTTCTTTTACTTTAATCATTCCTGGAAACATGGAGTCAGTGGCAAGTTTAGAAGTTTCTCCAACCCAACTGTCTGGATTTGGTTAAGGTTATACAACAAAGTTCTAGCAGAACCATCCTGTTCTTAACATTCTCCAAAAAATAAGGAGTCCATAGACATCCAGAGAGACCTGAACTCAGAAATCAGTTGCTGTGGTTGACTGTTATTCAATGTTTGTCTTTCTTCTCTGGTATGCAAACACTTTTGAATGTTCCTCAAATCAGTCTTTATTCTGGCATCTTCAGTGGCTGTCAGGTGGAATTTACCTCCAAATTGAGGACCTTGCCTTGCACTGAAGTCTAGTGGATTTGTTTTGTTTTACATAGTGATGGTTGGGGACCGTCTTTGGGGGATCATTTGACTGATGAATGCTTTGTAGCCTTCTCTTCTTCACCTTAGAGAATTTTCTTTCTTTCTCCTTGAGGGAGGAGCCCATGGGGGATGTGACCAGAGGGAGAGTTCTGCCAAGAATATTTTTCCCCAGTGACCAGAGAAAAGATAGCAGAGTTCCACATTTCATGGGTTTGGGGTCACCAAGTACTCAAGAGGTTGGTCTGATTCCAGCCAGCACCAGGCGCATAAATCTAGACTGCAAGGCTCTCACTTGGCGCCATTATACAGAGCCCTTCCAATTCCAAGGAATCCTTAGGGAGGCTTGGATTTAAGACAGGTCCAAAACAAGTCCCAACCCTGAGGCATCCTGAGCACCATGATAACTTCCTAGGGAAGCCCTCCAGCCAGGGCCTGCTTGCCCACTACAGGCTCATTTTAGAGAAGGTCCCATAGCCCATCCCTTCCCTCTTTCAAGCACAAGTTTTTAAGATCCTGCAGAAGCATTTGCTGAGCCCCCCAGCTCACCCACAGCACCAGTCAGGGTTCTGAGAAGCCTTGTCTGCAAGATAGATGAGAGCTGACTCTATTTTAAGAAACTAGAATGTATCATTTGGTCACAGAATATGATATAAATGACCCTTCTGTGGTGACATGATTAAGAATAGGCAGGGGAAATTTTTCAACTCTTGAGAGATTAATTGATGTAGATGTGAAAAATAGAGCTAACTTTCTTCATCTTCCCATTGGTGATGTGTGTGGGACGACATGGCTACTTTTTTGCTGCCTCCATGGACAGAATACTCCCTGTGCATGGGACGAAAGCATTTTTAGGCCAGCTCTTCCCCAGAGTAAGGTGGTCACGTCTTTGCATGGTACTGAGGGACTGACTCACCTGCCTAAATCTGAACATGTTTCATTCTTTGGGTTTAGTGACTGGCGTTTCGTGGAGCGACAGGGATGAGCTGACTTCTTCCCCTATGAATTCTAGATGGGGGATCAGCAAAATTTTCCCATAAAGAACAAATAGTAAATATTTGTGGACCATATATTTTTCCAAGGCAGCTACTCAACTCTTCAGTGTGTGGGAAAGCAGCCATGGATAGCATGCAAAAAAATGTTTGGCCACGGTTAGAAATGAACCTTATTTATAGAAGCAAGTAGCGGGTTTAATTTTGGCCAGCAGGGTGTAGTTTGCTCACCCCTCTTCTGGAGTCAAAGAGATGAGGAAATTCACCTTCTTTCATTCTTTTCAGGGCATGCCTGGTAACTCTGTGATCATTCATTCAACAAATATTTGTTGTAGAATCTACTATTATACCAGGCTCTGTTGTATGTTTGGGAATACAACAGAGAACAAAGCATATAAAGATCCCTGCCTCATAGAACTTAACTGTAGCATGTTGTAGGGACAGTAAGACCAGAGTGACTAGAAAGAAGGGTGTGAGGAGGATTTCAGTGGCAGGGGACAAAGTCAGGGAGGAAATGGGAACTGATCACATAGAGCCATTATAGGCTTTTATTATTTAAGGACTTTAGGTTTTCTTCTGCATGAGATGGGGGGCCACTGGAGAATTGTGAATAGAGAAGTGACATGATCTAACTTACATTGAAAATAAATATACTTTGGATTGGTAGCAGACTAAAGGATAGATTCAGGGACCCCTGTTAGGAGGGTGGAGCAGTGGTCTAGGAGAGAAATGGTAGTAGCTTGAACTAGAGTGGTAACAAGGAAGACAGAAGTGTTTAGATTCTGGGTATATTTTGAAGGTAGAACCAACGTGATTTCCTAATGGCTGTGTGATATGCAAGAGATAAAGGATTCAGGAATGTTTTCAGCCTAGCAACTGGAATGTGGAATTACCACCAACCAAAATGGAAATACTAAAGTTGAAGCAGTGTCAACTATGTTACTTTGAAATTTCTCTTAGACATCCAATTGGGTACATATGTTGTCAGCATGGGATAAATACATGGTATTAAAACCATGAGATTACATGAGATCACCAAGAAAATGAGAGTATGTAGAGAAAAAAGGAGAGCCAAGATTCTTGGGTACTCTAGGGTTAGAAGTTGGGGAGAGAAGGAGGAACCTGCAAAGGATATTAACCTGCAAAGGATGAGTGAGATGGGAAAAAGAAACTAAGAGAGTGCAGGTCCATGGAGTTTTGCTAAGAAGGGGAGCAGGATAATGGGGTGGTAGTTGGTAAGGGAAGTAGGGTTAAAAAAGGTTTTTGTTTGTTTGTTGTTGTTGTTGTTTATATGCAGAAAGTTTCTGCATGTTTGTGTGGTGGCAATGATACAGTAGAGAACAAAAATTTGATGACATGGAAGAGACAGGGGAAAAACTTCTAAAAAGACATTCTCCAGTAAGTGAATGATCCAGTGGAGAACAAAAGTTTGATAACGTGGAAGACACAAAGGGAAGAAATGCCAAAAAGACACATCCCCCAGTAGGTAAAAAAGATGAGATCTGGTACACAAAAGGAGGCTTTAGCTTTAGATAGTTATGTAGAAGACTTCAATTTCTGGCATGAAGGAGTAATTGGTACTAGAATTTCCATAAAGAGCTAGAACACTAGGAAAGACGGTAACATTTGAGAGAAGGAAAGTAAATAAGTGAACCCTACAATTACCTAGACTGTTTGCCTTGTGGCACTTTCTGGTGTGCAGGACAAGGGGGAAGAACTCAAGCAGGGTAAGGCGGGTAAGGCAGTCTTGCTCAGTTGAGGAGATAAAGATCAGCATTTGAAGAGGTCAGGGCATCTTGAACAATTTCCAGGATGGAGTACTAGAGAGGAAAACACCATGAAGGTAAAGGGCTTTATAAATCTGCATAGAGATTCTGATGAATCTTTGAATACTGAGCCATGGATGCCCAGTGTGAACCTCCACAATACTGGACAAGGAATAGCTATGAGGGAACAACAAATAGAATTCTTAGAGTTCATACAGGGCTGGGAGGTATTTGAATCCTGACCAGTTAGAGTGGTAAGCCCTCGCTGAACACTCAGAGCATTCAACAGAGGCCTCAGAAGAGTCATACCTTAATAGTAAGGATCAACTGTCAAGCCTCAGTCACTAACTGACCTAAATGAAAGCTACTCTAGCCTTGTTCTCGCAGATCTTAATTGCATGACGTAGAAGGATCAAACAAGTAACTTAACTGTCAAAATAAACACCAACACTATTTTTTAAAAGTCAACAAAATCTATACCCTCAACACAAATAAAATGCAATCAAAAATAATTAGACAGGTAAAGATGTAGACTATTATGACCCATAACTATGGGGAAAATAAAATAATCAGGACTGTGCTCGCTTCGGCAGCACATATACTAATAAAATAATCAGGACTGAAAAATGGCAGAAATGATGGAATTGGCAGACAAGAACCATTAAAATAGCTACTATAACAGATCAAGAATTACGTAAAAATATGAATATGGTGAGAAAAATAGATATATTTTTAAAAAGAACTATAGTTTCCAGAGTTAAAAGTATATAATATTTTGAATGAAAAGTTCACTGAATGGGCTTCATAGCAAATTAGACTATATAAAGGGAAAGATTAATTAACTTGAAGGCATAGCAATAGAAACTATCCAGACAGGAGCACGGATAGATAGATTAATTAATTAATTAGGAAAAGAAATTAACAGAGCCTCAGTGACTGTGTGACTATATCAAGCAGTCTAACATATTTTAACAGTCCCAGAAAAAAGAGACGTGCAAAAATATTTGAAGAAATGGTTGCTAAAATATTTGTGAATTTAATACAAACTGTAAGACTTAAAGAGCTCAACTAACCCCGAGCAGGATAAATAAAAAGAAAAATCACTCCAAGGCACATCATAACTAAATATTGAAAATATGTGATGAAGAGAAAAGTATAAAAGTAGCCAGAGAAAAAGACATGTTGCATGCAGAAGAACAGACATAAGAACTCAACAAGTTTCTTATCAGGAACAACCTAGGTCAGAGAACAATGGAATGATATCTGTAGGTATTGAAAGAAAGAAAGAAAAAAAAAAAACACAGGTCAACCTTGAATTCTATATCCAGAGAAAATACCATTCATTCAGAGAAAAGGCAGAATTAAAACACATACAAAAGCTCACAGGATTTGTTAACAGAATGCTTATACTGCACAAAATATTGAAAGATGTCCTTTTGGCTAAAAGAAAGCGATAAACGGTAGAAATTTGGTGCTATAGAAAGGAAAAGAGTGCCAGAAATGGTAAACATGTAAGAATTATAAAAGACTTTATTCTAGTATTAAAATTTTTATTAAAAATTACCTTTTAATTGCTTAAAACAAAAATAATAATGTATTTCTTTATGACAGATTTATGACCTATGTAGAAATAAAATCTTTGACAAAGGAGGGGAAAGGAAAAATGGAAATACATTATTATAAATTTTTATTATTTTATTTATTTTTAATTTTTTTTAAAAAGTAAGCTCCACACCTAACCCAGAACCCTGCTCAGGGTGTAACTCACAGTTGTGAGATCAAACCCTAAGCTGAGATCAAGAGTTGGATGTTTAACTAACTGAGCTACCTAGGTGCCTCTAGAAATTTCTTTCATTATACATGAAGTCATATAATACTACTGTAAACCCTAGAATAAACACTTAAAAAGAAAAGCCCAAGCAGGTACAAGTAAATTGCCAATAAAGAAGGTAAAATAGTAAAAATACACTAAATTAATCTGGAAGAAGGAAAACAAAGTTCAGATGGAACAAATAGAAAACAAATACCGAGATGATAGATTCCAACTCAGTCATACTTATCATTTTATTAAAGGTAAAGGGCCTGAGTACTCCAATAAAAAGACCGAGATAGAAGAGCAAGATCCAGCTATCTGCTATCTATAAGAAACCCTTTCTTTTGTTGTTTTAAGAAACCCATTTTAAATGTACAATATAAACAAATGAAAAGGAAACAGACATAAAAGGACATGGTAAGAAAGTCCTAATCATAGAAAAGTTAAAGTGGCCATATAAATATCCTACAAAATAGGTTTTGGGATAAATAATATTGCTAAGAATAAGGGAAATAATCTCCTAAGGATAAATAAGCCAGTTTATAAAGAAAACAATACACAACTCTAAATGCAAAGACATCTAATAATAGTTGAAAAATACATGAAGCAAACCCTGATGGAGTTGAAAAGATAAAGAAACAAATCCTCACTGAGGGCCAGAAACTTCAGCACGCCTCTCTTGATGACCTTAAGACAGACATCTCCAGGATAAAGAATACTGCTAAGAATAAGAGAAATATCTCCCAGTGATAAATAAGCCAGCTTATCAAGAAGGCAAGACATAATCCTACATGCATAGGCATCTAATAGCAGAGTGATTAGGTGCCTATGCGTGAGGCAAAACCTGCTGGACCTGTAGAGATAAACACATCCTCAGTTATAGTCAAAGACTTCAACGCTCCTTTCTTGATAACCATATTAGGTTATCAACCTTGATAACCAGTTAGATATAAAATCAGGACACAGACTTGAAAAATGTTATCAACCAGTTTGTCTTCATTGGCATTTATAGACTAATATTCCCAGTAACAGCAGAAAATATATTATTTTCAAGTCTACATGGAATATTTACCAGGTAGACCATATTCTGGGCCATAAAACAAGTCTCAATAAATTAAAAAGGATTGAAATCATACAGAATATATTCTCTGACCAAATCTCTGGATATAAATTAGAAATTGGTAATGAAAAGATATATGGGACATCCCTAAGTATTTGGAAATCAAGCAACTCATATCTAAATAACCCAAGGGCCAAAAAAAGAGAATCACAAGGAAATTTTTTTAATATTTTGAGCTGAATGATAATAAAAGCACTAAGTATTTAATCTGTGAGATGCAGATAAAGTAGTATTAAGAAGGAAATGTATAATTTAATACTTATATTAGAAAAAAAGGTCTAAAAACAACGTAAGCTTCTACCTTATGAAGCTAGACAATGAAGAGCAAATAAATCCAAACTAAGTAGAAAGAAGAAATATTTCAAATTAGAGCAGAAATCAAAATAGAAAGTGGACAAATGTTGAGGGGAGGTGGAAGCAATGAAACTAGAAGCTGGTTGGACATAGAGCCTGGACCGTAACAGCACATGGGTATAGATGCTATGGGGGCTAGCTCTGGTGGTGGACATCATTTTCTGACCACCTCAGTATTCTCAGGGAAACAAGAGGCAAGGCAGACAGCTGGGATCGGGGACAGGCTAGAGGTGATAGGGGGAGGGGCCGTGATGACCTGAACCCCCGGGACTGTAGGAGAGCAGTGGCCTCGTGTTGTATGCTAGCCAGGCAGTTTAAGACTCCCTTGAGCCTCAGCACGTGCCTCCTACTTGGTCTCCTACTTAATTACATCTCTGTAGAGTATGGGTAGGGTAGGTATTATTTTGCCTTTTACAGGTTGAGAAACTAAAGTACCAATGGTTAAATGGTTGACCTAACGTCCCAAAATTGGTTAGCGGTGAAGCAGTGCCTGGAATCCTTAAAATTACAGCCTTATGTAACCACAGTTAAAGCTGTTTTATAAGAATAAGAGGATCTAAAGCTCTGAAGAGTTAAGTAATTTGCCAAAGTACACACAGCTGGTCCTTCTGGGAGCCAGCACTTGAACTCAGGTCAAATGATGTATTTGCTTCACCTTGCCTTTCCTTACAGCAAAAATGTACATAAGAACATAGCATAATAAGTAAACTTAATTTAAAAAATTTTTAAAATTTTTTTGTTTTAAGTAGGCTCCATGCCCAGAATGAAGCCCAATGTGGGGCTTGAACTCACAATCCTGAGATCAAGATCTGAGCTGAAATCAAGAGTAGGACACTTAACTGACTGAGCCACCCATGTGCCCCAATTAAAATTTTTTAATTTAATTTTTTATTCTATAATCATGGAACAGATAGGATTCTTTTGACTTCAGGAGGTATTTGTATTCCCAGGTAGATTTAGAGGGGCTGGTTTTATTTGTCTTATTACATAGAGCTTTTTCTTTTTTCTTTCTTTCTTTCTTTTTTTTTTTTAAAGATTTTATTTATTTGACAGAGAGAAACCTGAGCCGAAGGCAGTCGCTCAACCAACTGAGCCACCCAGGAGCCCGAGCTTTTTCTTTAATAAAGAAAATAATTTGTTTGAGATCTTCCAGACCATGCTATAGGTTCATCTGACTCAAAATAAATAGACTGAGATGATTTAACCAGTCTGCTTTGCACATACGCCTTGCTTCTGCTTTTGTTCTGCTTGTGTTCTGTGTCCCATGTCTAAAGGTGTACAAACCGGGGCGGGGTGAGGGGTGGCACCTGGGTGGCTCAGGTCATGATCCTAGAGTCCTGGGATCAAACCCCGCCTCAGGTTCCTTACTCGGTGGGAAACCTGCTTTTCTCTCTCTCGTTCCCCTGCTTGTATCTCCTCTCTCGCTGTGTCTGTCTCTGTCAAATAAATAAATCTTAAAAAATTAAAAAATAATAAAGATGTACAAACTGGGTTTACTTATTCCAGGACAAAGTCTGAGCCAATTCCTGGGTTGCCCCACATAATAAGTAAACCTCAGATACTGTCCATTCCTATGAATCAGTCTCGTATTTAAGTTTGATTCTGATTCTGATGTTCAGAGGATGGTAGGTGGTTCAAGATCTACAACAATTGAAACCACTTTGTTCTTTTAAAGTTTATGGTGTAAAAATAATTTTGGGGAATTCTTGTTTTTACTTGAGACATTTGGTTAATACTGTCCTTAAATTGAATAATCTTAAAAGATTTTATTATTTCGTATGCCCAGGCATCGGGCATACGAGTAAAGTCATCTCCAGATGATTCTCGTGCCAGCTGTTCCAGCTGCTCACAGCTCTTTATTAGGGTTGGCATGAAAGGTGAAACCTATTTGCCATGGCTGTTACAATGTGCTTTATTATATTGTGGCAGGGGCACTGAACTTGAAGTCCAGTGACCTGAATTTAATCCAGACTCATGCCATGACGTAGGGCAGTCATTAAACCTCTTAGTTCTTCAATTTGCTTTATCTGTAAATAACATAAACGGGGGAGATAAACCCTAAAATGCTTCCCAGATTCTGTGATTCTGTGTTCTCTGATTATGTATTAATTTTTGTTTGTGCTTTGAGAGTAAGGAAGTGAGCTAAATACTAAGAAATGATTATGCAGTGATCACTTCTATTATGCATTCCATGCCTTAGCCTCGGTGGGTAGATCATGGTAGATGGCCCATGTCTTCTCCTCTTCTTTCTTCTAAAGTGAAGGACTTAACTCCTCCCACCGCTGGGCATTTGCCTACAGAGAGCTGCTATCATCAGCCCCTCTCAGGGAGTTGCTCCTGGCTGAAGAAGGCCACTTTCCCTGAGGCATCCTGCCTTCCCAGGCAGCCCATGACCCTCTCAGGGTATAGCGATCTAGTTCCTCTACCCCAGCTCTGGATAATGCCGAAAGGTTCTATCAGCTCCAGAGCTCTGCATAGGTTGGCTGAGCAACTTGGGATGCAACTTAGTTATAATCCAGTTTCTCACCAGAGCTGGTTATGAGCACAACCCCAGTAGAAATCCTACATGTTGACCACCTCTCCCACCCCCACCCCAGGCAGAGTCTGTGTCCCAGGTAACAGTTGATCATTCGTTGGGTTCTCCCGTTGACATGATGAAGTAGACACTATTATTAGGAATCTTATGGAGGGGAATTTCCACAGTCACCGTACTAGAAGGTGGTAGAGCCAAAGCTTAGACCGAGGCATCCCCGCTCGAGCATTCCTGCTCTAAGCTACTATATTTTCTCCCCCTGATTTCTCATTCATTTTTCAGATTCTATTCAAATTTGCTTAAGTGCATGCATATTTTCCAAGTATCTCATATGTTTTCACGTTAATCTGCAGAGGTGAATGCAAACTTTGAAATAGACCCCAACAAAATGACTTTCAAAATTCCTACCTTCCTACTCTGCTGCTCACCCCAGATGGGGAACTGAAGAGACAGCTAGTAGTCCTAAATCCAGCCCTTCCCAAATTCGTAGGAAGGCAGCAATGAAGAAAAAGGAATCCTGGTGGACATTCTGCTGGTTAGGAGGACTGAGGAAAGTAAATCCTCCAGTGTGGCCGCTGTGCGATTATGCAGACCAGAGAGGTTGCTCTGTGCACACCTAGATGATTCTCTGTGGTTCCTCCCTCTGTTAGGGTAACAGTCAAGTATGGAGTGTGGGCATTCCCAGGTGAGTCCCAGTGGTCCACGGACCCTCTCTCCCACCACGGCTGCCTGCACCAGATACTGTCAGCTACAGAGACTTTCTGTTCTGGGGGGACATATATCTGGTTATCCCCGCAAAGCAGGGGATCCCATCAGACATGACTGTGTAGTCCGTGAGTGACAGTAGACAAAGGTTTTTAGAGACGACAGGCCTCACCCGACCTCACTTGTCTTATTAGTCAAACGAGGGTTGTGTTTATTTTTCCTTCCCATAAAAGCAGTTGGGAAAAACAAATGTGGTAAGAGCAGTAGCATTGCTTGGAGGTTAAGTAAAGTTTCTAAAACACGACGTTACCTCCTCTGGAAATCCTCACAGGTGATTCACATCTTACCTGTATCACTAAACAGGTTTCACATTTTTCTTGTCTGTCTGTCTGTGGACATAGATGGGTTCAATAGTTCCCTCCCCCCTGACCCAAAGTCTCAGATGGGAGATCGGTGGAACACACCCAGCATGCAAACAAAATGGGTTTGCAGTCTCAGACCGTTGTGGTTGTTTTTTAAAAAATTGAATTAGTTGATGATAAAAATCCAGATTCCCAGCTTTGTCCAAAAAAATTAGAAGTTCTTTATTCTCAGTGCAGCGGTAGGCTGGTACAGAACAACAACGCCCCGTTAGACAGGGCATGTAAACTCCTGGCTGCCACAGTCCCCACCACACCCTATTGCTGCCCCCTCTTGGAGGCCAAGGATCTGTTGTAGTTTATCATCACACCTGTAAATCTATTCTGCTCCCTTAAATCGCCTGCTCCCCCAAATTCTTTTGAATCTGTCATCTCTTATTCTCAAAAATACCAGATTGAGGTCCTGGCCAGTAGACCCAAAGGCATCCTTTCTTAGGTGGTGAACTTGTGGTAATCCCAGTGTTCTTCTCAGTTCAGGTTCATTCAGGAATGAAGATTTATCAACCTAAAAGATTGATAAGCTATTTGCAGGTTTTACAACTTGGTTTTGAGATATCCTCAAATATACTTGAATTTACTGGTTGTTTCTATTTGTTGATAGTGCATTCTGTATAGCCTTCCACTGAGTGTCTTTGAGTCCAGTGCTGTCCTAGAATAATCTCTGGGGTCTTGCTCTGTTTCCTTCTTCCTACTGCTGCTGCTTATAATCTCCCATTCTATCCATGGAACATTACTCACTGGTCTTTTTGTCTTGTCTCTTCTCCAGTTTATCTGCTTCACTGGACACCAAGTTAACCTTCCAAACAAACAAACAAACAAACCCCAAATATAATCAGCTCTCTTCTTAACTTGTAAACCCCTGACTAAATCTAGCTTTTTGAAAGACATACTACCTTGCCCTTATTTTCTCATTTCCCTTAAACCAATGAAAGATGAATCACTAGTATCTGTCCTGGGCTTGCTTTTGAGACTCATTTCTCCACCCATCTCTTGCTTTCTAGAAAATTCCTACCCATCATTTATGATAAACTCTTGAGTTCTGCTTCTTGAGTAGAGTCTCTCCTAACTCCCCACATCAGAGATGGTCTCTATCCCCTTATTTCTATCTAGTTACAGCATCATACACATGGACTTTCCATGGAAGTTTCTAGGTGTACATGGCACCACAAATTACTAAAGCCCCTCAGAAGTTTTCTTAAATCTACTCTCTTCTCTTGGTTTTGCCATTCCCCATGGCAGTGGTCCTGTGTCTCTCTTTCTACAACTTCTCCTTCTGCCATTCTAGGTACACTCCTATATCCCCATGACCCGAGACCATGCTGGAAGAGTTCAGCAAACAGGCTCTGTCTCCAGCTTATGTGACAAACATGCCTCAAGCAGCCCCTCAATCCACTTACACATCTTCTTAAAGCCTTGTGGCCCTGAGAAGACTAGTAAACTGAGATACTCAGGGCAGAGAGAAGTCATCTTTGCATGCTGTACCTCACACACACACACACACACACACACACACACACGTGCACATGCACACACACGCGCGCGCGTGTCTACACAATTTTAAACAATGAAATAATGAATGAGTAGGTTTTATAGCCAGTATTGACATGGTTTATGAGATGCCGCTGTTCTGTGTTTGGGGATATCCCTGGTACTTCTCCCATTTGATACATTTCTTGTTTCGATAACCACAGTCTTCATCTTCTAGAATAAGAAAGAAAATATTTTTAAGACATTAAGACATTAGGGCCATTTCAGTGGGGCACGAGCAACTGGGAACCCAGTCATTATGAAAGCTACGATGGTGAAACATGGATGAAAATCATGCTTTTAAGCTCACATAAAAGGCAGGGGTCTTGAATGGTGGAATGGAATGGACCCTGTAGAAAGTGGGCTTCTATCACCTGCACTCGTGGCTTATTCCCGTGACCCCTCTGGCCAGCCTCCTGGTCCTGGCTGTCAGTCTAGTTTCAGAAGCCAGATGGGAGAGGCCTTGTGTTGGTATTGGCCTGGGGATCTGAGGAATCAACAAAATGATTGTACCCTAAAATTCCTAGAAACTGTCTACTATTTAGCGAGGCCTGCTGTGGGCATGGTCTCATGCCAGCAACACACATCAAGGAAGCCATCGCTTGGCTGATGAGCAATGAAATTCTGGGAAGAATCAGGCCCTCTTTGCTCTTCCCTCTTGCCAACGATGGGCACTGTTGGTTCCCTGTGTTAAACCTGTTTCTTACCTGTGTGGGGATAAGTCTTGCTTGTGACACTGTATGAAGACCACAGGGGAGCAGAGTGTGTGTGGCATGTTTGTAAGTATCTGTCTACTTGATGTCTCCTCGTGTGTCTCACTAGTGATTGGGAATTCTTACAGGTTGTCCACAGAAGGCAGTCAGTCTTTGAGGTGCTTGAGAGAGGAAGTACAGTCTCCCCTATTAAGAGTACTGTATTTATCCCCTTGGGCTATTTGTTCAAGCCCAGAGAGAGAGAGAGAGACATCCCTTCATTTCCCTGAAGAAATGGCAGGTAACCCAATGAGGGAAACATAAAGGACAGATTGTGTCAGGCTGAACCTATGAAGACGGCGTTCAGGTGGCGGTGATTTGCAAGATAGAAATGCTGTGGGGTTGACCTTCTGGGCGAGTCTGGATTTCACCTGCCGTATGCCTTATTGTTACTGAGTCGTTTTTGTTTGTTTGGATGGATAAAGAACAGAGAGCAGAAGCCTGTTTCTTTTTTATCAGAATCACCTGGCTCAGAGTTTAGTCACTCTAAGAAGCAAAATCCTTTGGACAGCTTCTCTGAGGATAAGGCAGAGTGTAGAGATGGGAAACATGGGCCCGGTTTGGGGGGGCGGGTAGGACGTGTCCCCAGGCACCCCCATGGTGGACTAGGTCATGAGGGGCCATGAGGAGGACTGTCTATAGGCAGAACCTTAGCACTCACCGTCTTACACTGTAATTACTGGAGGGGGGGTTAGATATTTTTTAATTGTGAAATATATATGACATAAAATGTATCCTTTTATTCTTTAAGTGTAGAATTTAGTCACATTAAGTACATTCACAGTGTTGTGCCACCGTCACCACCATCCATTTCCAGAACTATTTCATCCTCCCAAGCAGAACCTCTGTACCCATTAAGCAGTAACTCCCACTTCCCCTTCCCCCACCCCCAGGGAACCTCTCTTCTACTGTCATCTCTGTGAATTTGCCAATTTCAGGTGCCTCATACAAATGGAGTCCTATGGTATTTGTCCTCTTGTGTCTGGCTTCTTTAGCTTCGCATCAGGTCTTTGAGGTGCACCCAACATGTGCCATGTGTCAGAACTTCCTTCTTTTTCAAGGCTCTGATAGTCTACTATAGGGTTAAACCACATTCTGTTTCTCCATTTACCTGTTGTTGGACACCTGGGCTGTTTCCACCTTTTGGCTATTTCGAATAATGCTGCTGTGAACATCGGTGGGCAAGTCATTGTAATTCCTTCTTACAGTTTCCCACACCATGCATTCTGGCGTGCTACTAGTACTCTGTTGGAGTTGGAGAAGGTCAGGGGGCACAGGACGCTTGTCCTGACGCCTCCTCCCGGGCTCTGGCAGGGGAGGGGACTACAGCTCAGACTCCCACTCAGCAACATGGGCAGAGGTGGCAGAGGAATATCCAGTAGGGACATCTGCAGGACGGAAACCGTGGTCAGATTTCCAACTACTTCTCTAGGGGAGAGAATGTGGCCCCCCAGGGCAGGGTGGCGTGTGTTTTTGGGGGGGGGTTGTCCATCTTACATCTGTTTGGTAACTGCATTTATAGTATATAGTCTGGAAAGATATAAACCAAAATGCTTCCAGTGCCTTATTTTTTGAGGATGGAGTTACTGCTGATATTGACTATCGTGTCCGATAAAAATAGAACTGTTTCTTTTTTTTTTTTTTTAATGAATGCTACATTGATCCAGATTAAAAATATTCGATTTTAGTGATTGCATTCAAAATGCCGCCACTGTCAACAATCCGGTTCAATTTGTCCCCTCCTTTAGCTCTCTCTAGTAGGGACATTTTTTGGCGTCAGAGCTGTCACAAATTTTATTCAGGTTTTCCAATGTCAGTTTTAAAGACAGTGAATCTATAGCATTAATCTAATAGTCACGGTACACGTCATGCTGTGTGGGAAACCACAAATAAAATAGATATATATTTATACTCTTGAGTTAATATAATAAAGAATAGACTAACTCCGTGCCATATACAGAAAATATAAGATCCAAAATCAGTTTCCATCACTCAACCACCTGAGCCACCCAGGCGCCCCTCCATCAACTTTCATAGAAACGCTTCTAGCACATACTATGTGATGTTTGGAAAATGGAAAGTCTTAGGTACCCCATTGGCATAATGTCCTTGGACTGCAGTTTTAGGAAGACCCAGAAGGCCCTGCTGCTCGTCCTCCACTGCCTCCAGGGAAGAAGGTTAGATGAGCAAAGCAGGAAGGGTGTTAGATGGTGACCGAATCATTTTTTTGCCTAACGCAGACACCGTTAAGGGTGAAAGGGGAGTGCTGGGACCAATTGTGTGGGGATAACTGGCATAAACTGGGACCATTCAGATAATCAGGATCTATGCTCTTTTCCTAGACATAAAGGCATGTGGGAGGAGGGAGCCCTCCTGTCCCAACCAGACAGCACATCCCTATCTAGAGGTGGTGAGATACAACATGCTTTAAAATCAGGTTCAAACCCAACATACAGACACTGATTTGCAATATTTGAAAGGGGAGCCATCCCTAGCTGTTCCCCAAGGGGATCAGAGCAGGGCATCCAGGAACATGCGTTCTTGTAGGTATGCTACAGAAACATGACCATCCCTTGTGTTATTCCTGAAACTGTAAACAGCTGAAATGTTCAGTAATAGGAAGTGATTGGGAAAATCATGGGGCACCTGGGTGCCTCAGTTGGTTAAGCAACTGCCTTTGGCTCAGGTGGTGATCCTGGAGACCTGGGATCGAGGCCCACATCAGGCTCCCTTTTCGGCAGGAGGCTTGCTTCTCCCTCTCTCACTCCCCCTGCTTGTATTCCCTCTCCGGCTGTGTTTCTCTCTGTCAAATAAGTAAATTAAATTAAATTTAAAAAATAAAATAAAATCATGGTGCGTTCACATCAGCTTTTACTGATAATATCCTTAAAGATTTTTCAGTGGCATAGACAGAAATCTCATCATATAACATGGAATTCAAAAGCAGACTATAAAACAGCCTATACAATATAAACCCGATGACATGAGATATGCCTCATACTTCCACACATATACATGAAAGGGCTGTATAAAAATGGAGTTTGCTCTGGACAATTGAGGTGAAGAGTGATTTTTTTTCTTTTCTAAATTTTTCATGAATTTTTAAGTTTACAGTAAGCATATACTGTGAGATCAGAAAAAAATATTAGTTTCAAGCCTCCAATACAGTGATTCACCAATTCTGTACATTACCCAGTGGTCGTCATGGAAATGTACTCAATCCCCTTCACCCACTTCACCTATCCCCCTACTCACCTCCCCTCTGGTAGTCATCAGTTTGTTCTCTATAGTTAAGAGTCTGGGTTTTTTTGCTGATCTCTTTTTTGTTTGTTTTATTTCTTAAATTCTGTATAGGAGAGAAATCATATAGTATTTGTCTTTCTCTTATTATTTCACTTAACATTCTACTTTCTTCATCCATGTTGCAAATGGCAAGTTTTCATTCTTTTTATAGCTGAGTAATTCTCCATTGAACACACACACCGCCCCCACACCTTCTTTATCCATTCATTTATTGATAGACCCTTGTGTTGCTTCCATAATTTGGCTATTGAAAATAATGCTGCAGTAAACATAGGGCTGCATATATCTTTTTGAATTAGTGTTTTTATATTCTTTGGGTAAATACCCAGTAGTGGAATTGTTGGATCATATGGTAATTCTATTTTTAAGTTTTTGAGGAAACTCCCTACTGTTTTCCATGGTGGTTGCACCAGTTTGCATTCCTGCCAACAATGTGAAAGAGCTCCTTTTTCTCCACATCCTCACCTGTTCTTTGTGTTTTTGGTTTTAGCCATTTGACAGGTGTGAGATAATGTCTCATTGTGGTTTTGATTTGCATTTCCCTGATGATAAGTAATGTTGAGCATTTTTTCATGCATCTGTTGGCCATCCACATGTCTTCTTTGGAGAAATGACTGTTCTTGTCTTCTGCCCATTTTTTAGTTGAATTTTTTTGGGAGGGAGTGTTAAGTTGTATAAATCCTTTATATATTTTGGATGCCAACCCATATTGGATATGTCATTTGTAAATACCTCCTCCCATTCAGTAAATTGCCTTTTGTTTTGTTGATTATTTCCTCTGCTGTGCGGAAGCTTTTCATTTTGATGTGGTTCCAATAGTTTATTTTTGTTTCCTTTGCCTCAGGAGACCTATGTAGAAAAAAGTTGTTATGGCTGATGTAAAAGAAGTTACTCCCTGTGGTCTCTTCTAGGTTCTCACATTTAGGTCTTTAATCCATTTTGACTTTATTTTTGTGACTGGTATAAGAAAGTGGTTCAGTTTCATTCATTTGCATGTAGCCATCCAGGTTTCCCAACACCATTTGTCGAAGAGACTTTTTCCTATTGTGTATTCTTTCCTCCTTTGTTGAAGATTAATTGACCATATAATCGTGGTTTTATTTCTGGGTCTTCTTTTCTGTTCTGTTGATCTATGAATCTATTTTTGATTATTTTTTAATTACTACAGTACTGTATCTTGAAATCTGGGAATGTAATACCTTCAGTTTTACTCTTTTTTTAAAAAATATTTTATTTATTTGACAGAGAGAAACACAGCCAGAGAGGGAACACAAGCAGGGGGAGTGAGAGAGGGAGAAGCAGGCTTCCTGCCCAGCAGGGAGCCCGATGTGGGACTTGATCCTGGGTCTCCAGGATCATGACCTGAGCCGAAGGCAGTCGCTTAACCAACTGAGCCACCCAGGCGCCCCTTTTACTCTTTTTCGAGATTGCTTTGGCTATTCAGGGTCTTTTGGGGTTCCACATGAATTTTAGTATCTGTTACAGTTCTGTGAAAACTTCTGTTGGTATTTTCGTAGGGGTTGCATTAAATCTACAGATTGCTTTGGGCAGTATGGATGTTTTAATGATATATGTTCTCCCAACCAATGAACATAGAAAATCTTTCCATTTCTTTGTGTCATCTTTAATTTATTCATCAATTTTTTTTTTATAGTTTTCAGAGTATAAGTCTTTTTTGGCTAAGTTTATTCCTTGATACTTTATTCTTTTTGGTGCATTTGTAAATGGGATTGTTTTCTTTTTTAAAAAGATTTATCTGTTTAGGGTACCTGAATGGCTCAGTTGGCTAAGTGTCTGCCTTCAGCTCCTGTCATGACCCTAGGGTTCTGGGGTCTGCATCAGCCTCCTTGTTCAACAGGGAGCCTGCTTTCTCCCTTTGTCTGCTGTTTCCCCTGCTTTTTTTCTTTTTAAGGTTTTTTTTTTTTTTTAAAGATTTTATTTATTTGACAGACAAACACAGCCAGAGAGGGAACACAAGCAGCAGGAGAGAGAGACTGAGAAGCAGGCCTCCCGCTGAGCCGGCAGCCTGATGCAGGGCTCGATCCTGGGACTCGGGAATCATGACCTGAGCTGAAGGCAGAGGCTTAACCACTGAGCCACTCAGGCGCCCCTGCTTCCCTGGCTTTTGTGTTCTCACTTGCTCTCTCTTTCTCTGACATATAAAATCCTTAAAAAAAAAAAAAGATTTATTTTATTTATATATATATTTATTTAAAGATTTTATTTATTGTGTTTATTTGGCAGAACGAAACAGCAGGAGAGGGAACACAAGCAGGGGAACGAGAGAGGGAGAAGCAGGCTTCCCACCGAGCAGGAAGCCCCACGTGGGGCTTGATCCTGGGACTCTGGGATCATGACCTGAGAAAAGGCAGATGCTTAACGACTGAGCCACCCAGGCGCCCCCAAAAATATTTATTTTAGAGAGAGAGTGCACATGTGCATGAGCCGAGGGGAGGGACAAAAGGAGGGGGAGAGAATATTCAAGCAGACTCCTAGCTGAGCACAGAACCTGACATGAGGTTCGATCCCACAACGCTGAGTTCTTGACCTGAGCCAAAAGGCCGTATGCTTAATCAGCTGAGCCACCCTGGTGCTCTAAGGATTGTTTTCTTAATTTCACTTTCTGTTGCTTCATTATTTATGTACAGGAATGCGGTGAATTTCTATACATTGATTTTGTACCTGTGATCTTACTGAATTCATTTATCAATTCTAATAGGTTTTTGGTGGACTCGTTGGGGTTTTCTATATAGAGTATCATGTCAAGTATAAATAATGAAAGCTTTCCTTCTTCTTTGCCAGTTTGGATACCTTTATTTCTTTTTCTTGCCTATTTTCAGTGTTTCCTTTTGTATTTGTACTTCATTAGAAAAGGCTTTGAAGTGACATAACAGCATTTATAGTTTTGGGGTTTGGTTTTACTTATTAAAATTTGTAAATTTTGCCTTTCCAAAATGTATACTTTAGTAAAATTTAAGAAAAAAAAGAGAGAGAAATCAGAGAAAAGGGAAAATAAAAATAGAGGATGAAAAGACCAAAGAGACAATTCATGCCTAGAACATCTGTGGTGAGGTCCTGCCCAGGTTGGCTGGGACACTTGGCCTGGAGTTCCCAAATTGAAAAGAATCCCAAGTAGAAGACTTATAAGTGAGTCGGTGAGAGAACAGTGAGGCAGTCTTGCTTTATGGTTCTAACCATTTTAGAGCACTATCAACTGAGAGTTCACACTGTGTGTTTGAAACACCTGCTGCAGGAAAGCTGCCCATGTACTAGAACTTTATATGAAACACATTGGGGTTTGTGTGTTAGAGCAGCTAATGCACCCTAACAAACCCTAGAGGAGAACTGATTGCACACATTAAGGTTAATTTCCTTTCTATACCTTTGAGTGCAATTTTCTTTGGAATACTTTTTCCCCCCTTAATACTCTAGCCCCAGAGAGCCTACCATAGAGCCACACACCTAGTGAGCCTTCAGTAAATGCTGAATGATTGATTTGATCTAAAGGGATGAAATGGAGTCTTTGTGGTTTGTTTTCAGTAGCACCCAGTATAAAATGATATGCTATCCAGTCACTTTTCATAAAGGTTCTTGCCCTTAAGTAGTTGGGGGGTGTTGGTCCTGCTCTGTGGCAAAGCCTTCCATTTCCTTGCCTTAAAACAAGGTCAGTAGTTCCCAAGTGAAATTCTATGGATTAAGGCACATTGACTACCATTGGATTACATGTATATACCCCCTATGTGATTTTTATGCAGAACCAGATTTGGGAACTACAGCATGAAGTAAGTGGGTGAAATTAACTGGTGGTGGAAACACAGTTTTCTTTCTTGACCTCAGGTGGTAGAATTTGGAATTGAAAAGAGATGTAAGATTGAATAATCCATCTTATTGGGGGTGGGGGAGAGCAAAAATGATTGACAACAACCACAAAACACCTTTAGGTAGTCCAAAGATAAAATGGAAAAACAAACATGTTTTAAGATGAATGGGTAGAGGAAATATTTTCTTTCACAGGAGATGAGAGAATTCGCCAAGTGTTAACTAAACAAGGAAGTCAGAGTTCCAATTGCAGGAACTTAATAAATATTTGTCAATTAACTGATTGATGTGCTCATTCGAGCAAAGAAGGAATTTTGTTGCTCTTTTAAAGTAAGGATTTCTAATTGCCCATTCAGGATAAAAATATGCCTTGGGTTTCCCTAAGCAACCTCAGCTATCCATTCCATTATTCAAACAAACACTCAAAAGGATTTAATGTATCCTTTGGCAACCAAAGATACAACTTCCCACTTAAGCTTCTTTCCAGCAGATATTAGTGGTTATTTAGTTATTTTAGTTATTAAGAAATATGAGGTGATCCATGCTCTGTGTTTAACAAAGTGAGTTTGAATTCTCCCCCTCCTCACCCCAGGAATTTCAGGGAGCTTCAGGGAGCACTTACCCTTTGGGGGGTGGCTTCTTTCCCTGTTTCTGGGTGTCTGCCCTGCTGTTGAGTGAAACCCAGAGGATTTGCAAAATAGAAGGGATCCCAGGTTTCTTCAAAAGTGCAGCCGTCAGAAGAACTGTTGATTCTGGAACTGAGTAGTTTCCAGTGGCACATAGACTATGTCTTCCTTTGAGCACCTTCCAAGTTATTTTCTATTCAGGCATATTCAAGATGTATTTTTATTCAGTGTATTCAAAATGTTCATTCTTCAAAAAGCATTCCTCAATTAGCCAGTGGCCCCCTCCCTGTCAGTTCTTCCCACCTTTATTCTCAGGGCTTAGAGGCCACTTGGATGTTATTTGTTCCAAGTTGTCCTCATTGGAACCATGGACCCCCATTTCATATATATTGGAATTATGTCAATTTTAAATAATGCTTTGTAAAAGAGTCATAATATATCACTGAACATGCAACACTTAACATAGTGCAAATTCCTCTATATAGGTATTTGTCCCGAATATGTCCAGAAGGCATAACAGCGGCAGAGCACCAACTTAGTGACATTGAAAACCACTTTTTTTTTTTAAGATTTTTATTTATTTGACAGAGAGAAACACAGCCAGAGAGGGAACACAAGCAGGGGGAGTGAGAGAGGGAGAAGCAGGCTTCCCGTGGAGCAGGGAGCCCGATGTGGGGCTCACTCCTGGGACTCCGGGATCATGACCTGAGCCGAAGGCAGTCGCCCAACCAACTGAGCCACCCAGGTGCCCCTGAAAACCACTTTTTGTCCTGTGCCTGGTGGCCACTTTCTTTAGCCGTAAACGGAACCCCCCCACAAGCCTTGGCCGCGGTCATGGAAAGCCATGGTGGGACTCTGGGGCAGAGGCTGTTGAGATTTTGGTGACAATAATGCCAGTATTTTAACACACATTGTTTAGATAGTTTGACACCGTTTCTATCCTATGATTGTAGCATCTAAACTTCTATAAAATAGTGGTGTTGCAAATGTGCCATTGAAATGAGGTCAGATGCAATAGATAAAGAAGGCCCGGCAGTGCTGTTCATTTTGGGGAAAGACAGCAAAACAAAAGGCATGTTGCTAGGACTTTTTTTAAAAAGCACTATTAAAGCAAAATTATGCCACTATCGCTATGGATTTGTTTGCTCTGAGAACATATCTCCCGGCTCATTTTGTGATTAACTGTATGAAAATTATACTTAGGTGAGTTTTGCACGATGTAGTTCTTCAGGAATGCATTTGTCTTGTGAATATAGCGTAGACTCCCCCTTGATGGCAATCTCTTGAAGAGGAAGCAGAGACCATCTGTTATTTCTATATTCTAAGATCCAACCACCAATAACAATCACAATGGCAACATTCTTAGAGAAGTTCAGTGTTTACAAAACAATGATGTCAGCTCACCCTCAGGATGACCCTGGGAGGTGAGTTTTCTTCTTTTCCCCCATTTTACAGACTGGGACCTCCCCAGAGGTGTAGAAAGATTCACTGATTGGCTCATGCCACTCAGCAAGGAGTGGCCCATAAGAAAACTTCCAGACTGATCTGGGAACCAGAACCTACAGGCATCCAAAAGGATTTGCAACATTGCCCTCAACTCTAAAGTGCTAGGTCAGATTCCTGCCTCTGGATAGAGGCATGTTCTAGTGACAGGGAAGATGGAAACCTGTTAGTTCACAGGGTAAGGAAAGACCAAAGAAAGAGGCAAAACACTCCAGATTGGTAGGTGACAGTTGTAATGATCAAGGGAGCTTCTTTACAAGGACCATGTTGGGTGGTCCCAGGGAGAGCAGATCTCCGTCCCTGGCTACCAGGTCTAAAAGTTTATACAGAGGTCTTAACTGGGTTCAGACAGAAATACCATCCAGATGGGCCCAACGGCACATCAAGGCTACGTTCTTGGGCAAGTTGCTAGGACAGGTAAGGCAAGCCGATCATGCCAGAGGGGGTGAGGTACCTCTGCTTGAGTCCAGCTTATGGAACAACCACTGGTTACATCCTCTCTGTGACCTCCTCCAACACTGCCCCTGTGTCCCTCCTACATTATCTGTAACTGTGGCCTTGTGTCTACTTCCTTGGGGAATTACTTAGTTAAGAAAGCAGTTTCATGTGGGGTTGGCTGGTGATCAAGAAGTTTCCCCTGTGTGCATTGAAGTGTTCAGTGCAAGGAAAAGCATCTCTATGGAGATGGTAAGGAGAGAGCAGAACTGTCATGGCTATGGTTCTGGGGGAGAAAAGCAGAAAAAATCAGGGGGTAGCACTCTGTTTCTCGTCTTAACCAATCATGAGATCTGGGACAGGGCTTTAACCTCCCTGGGCCTTAATTTCCTCATTTGCAGAAGAGTAACACTTGTCTGAACTACCTTAGAGATTGTTGTGAACAGATGGGAACCTTTTCTTTCTAGTGCATGTTCTCCCCCCAAGGCAGAGCCGACTCAAGGACTGAAGGGCAACACATAGGCAGGAAGCCTTTCCCTCCCTGCCAACACCTCCACCCATCCAGCCCTCCACAAGCTCCCTGGTGCGCATGGGCAGGATTTTGTTGTTTATTTTGAAACAATGAACTCAGCCCTTGGGATTCAGAGAATAAATAACAAATGTGCTAGCTGGTTGAAGAAGCTGAAAAACATATCGATAAACATACTGTATTAGTTTTTACAGATAGGAAGTTAGGTCTCCTTCTGGTCTATGAAATCTATAAAATTATTCAGGTATAAGGAGTGTTGGGCTGGCTGAGAGACAGGGCACCCAAAATGGCAGTCATCACAGACTGGGTCAAGATGGCTGATCTTCCCGCCAAAGCAGCCGTGGCCACCACATCATCTCCAGTAAATCGAAACCTAGGCAGGAAACCGAGACTTTCCATATAGGACTTTCCAGCCAGGGACCCCCCCCACCATCGTCTGGACCTTCCCCACCCCCAGCCAATCACCTAGGGACACGATGTTCCCTTGCCTAATATGGAAAAAACCCACCCGAATCCAGACCCGGAACCAATAAGGCTTAGAAACCCCTGCACTCCCCAACCTGGGCACGACTTCCCTGACTCTCCTCTCCGGAGTTGTGGAATCTCGCCCGAGGGTGCTTGCAATAAATCTCACTCTTTGGACTCTGTTTGCCTTTGTGATCTCCATTCCATTCGTGACGGAAAAACCTAACAAGGAGTGAAATCAACTCAAAAGAATTTATTTCAGGAATGTCCAGAATTGGTCATTTAGATTCATTCATGAGAAATCACCTCTTCCTGCCCTGAAATGTGCATAGGGTAGAGTTGGGTAAGGAACTTGTCCTGCCCTGGGAAGGAGCTAGACAAAAGGCAAAGCACCCCTTGCCTTCTCCCAGGCCACTGCCAGGAGCTATCTTGTCCTCTCATGCCAGCCCCCTCTTCCACAATGTCTCTAGTGTGCATGGAACTTCGTAAGTTAATATATTTGGGGCAATGGTTATACACAGTGGGATTTGCTCCAGGTAAGGTGAGCAGTGACTTTTAGCTTGTGGTAAATTGACTCAGGCTGCCTGGAGTGCCATTTTGAAATTGAGTCTCAGGCAAGTTCTGTTCGGAGGCAGAGAATCATGAACACCCGCCCCCACCTAGCTGCATCCCTTCTCTCCGGCCTCAGGCTCCCTTGAGATTGTCCTGGCTAGCAGTCTATGGCTGCCAGGCTTCTCTCTTTTGTTGTAGACACACCAGAATTGCAAGCACATATAGACGACTCTCAGAGAGAGATAGAGTGGTTTGTTACAGGGATTGACCTAGGTGATTATGGAAACTAAAAAGTTGGCCTGAGAATTGGGGACAGTTGTATGAATCTTGGTCTGCATCCAAGGACACAAGAACCAGAACTACCCATGTCCGAGGGCAGAAGCAGGGTGTCCCAACTCAGGGAAGGAGGGAGGGAGGGAGAGAGAGAGAGAGAGAGAGGGGCAGGCTACTTGTCCTTCCTACACCTTTTTGTTCTGTGAGAGCCTCAACAGATTGGGTGACACCCATTAGGAGGGTGATCTTCTTTACTCAGTCTATGTAGTCAAATGCTAATGTCCTCTGGAGTCTCTCTCGCAGACACGCCCGGAAGCCCGCCATCTGGTCATTCCCAGTCTCGTCAAGTTGACCATTACAGTGTGCATTTGTGTATAGAGCACAGTGGCCTTCTGTCTCATTCATCGGTTAAATTAATTGTGTAAATGTGGAGGTTGCAAAATCCTCAAATTGCAGAAGATCTACTGAAGTTCTAGCATCTTTAGTACTCACCATTCTGAGGTTAGGAGTGGAGGCTCAGGGAGGTCACTTGACTTGCCTGGGGCCACCAAGCTAATTAGTAGAAGGGCCAGACTAGAACCATTTCTCTGCACCTCTCTGTCTTAGGATGTGCCTTGACCTGCTCCCTTCTCATATGGGACAGACCATAAGGATCAGAACCTGGGATTGAGTGTACCTACCCGAATGCGACAGAGAGCTTGAGAACACACGGAGAGCTTCACTAAGAGCAGGTATAGTCTGGTAAACAATGAGGTTTCTGAAGGTTCTGTTCTGAAACAGAAAGCGGTGGTATAAGCAACAGCTCTTGGAACCCAAGTACAAGCTAGGAGCAGGGAATGTTGGGAGATGTTGCAGGCAGATGGTGTTCCGTGCCCTGGTGGCAGGGAGCGGGTCCTAGGTACCGGGCCATTTTCACAAACAGGTGTCCTGTCTCTGGAAGGGCTTCTGGTGTTAGAAACTCAGAAACTCAGTCCCATAGAGACTGAAGTGGTTGACAAGGAACAAACATGTATATTCAAGCTTAAGAAATAAGGCAGAAACCCAAAGATCTGGAGAAGATGGGGTTCATTTTGGGGTAAAGAAGGAGCATAGAACGCAGGAGCCAGAAAACAGTGGCAGTGTTGGGCTAAACCCACTGGGCTGCGGACAGCACTGGCCCCAGAGGTCAGACTGAAGTTGCGCCTACAGATTTGGGGTGTTTAAAGAGGATGGCACAGGGACAAAGGTGAGGGCTGCTGACCAGGCAGAATGCTGGCCTGACTTTGAGCCCAGTGCTCTTTACTGTTAAATATTTATCTCTTAGCAATTCTGCAGAGCTGGAGACTTTTCACCCTTGTACCTAAAAACCACAAATGAAAGAAAGGGTAAAGTGATGAGCTTCAGACTTGCTCCTGCCAGTTCGGGAAAGCAGTTGTATTTACCCACATGTGGTGATCGCACATTGGATAGTTCAAGCAAAGGAAGGTCATTGCCCTCAGATTCTTCCGAGGGCAGAAGCAGGGTTCTGATCCCAAGACCAGTTTTCTTCCTGGTCAGTTCAATGTAAAAGCAGAAATGGAGGAAAACAGTATCACAGAGAGGAAGAAGCCCAGAGGAAGATAATTTTTGGTCTGTCTCAGATTCTTCCAAGGTCAAGCATAAAGTTCCGCACAAATCATAGGAAAATGGGTACTTTAAAATGTAGCATGTCATCCTTTTAAAAAGTCAAGTCGGGCATAAAACGTGGGGATTTAATCAGATGATTGTCGTGTATGCTTATTGTGCAGGAAGAGGGGAAGAGGAGGAAGAAAACTGGTCTTGGGATCAGAAGATCTGGGTTTTGAGCAGGACTCTGTCCTTGTAATTGCTCCAAGTAATGTCCTCATCTATGACGTGGGGCCAAAACCCCAGGAAGGGATAAGGATTAAAGGAATCATGCCTTTGCAAGTGCACTGAAGGAAGTTGCAGAGAACTGTTCCCCTATAATGTAAGCCCACAATCCCTTCCTTCTTTCTCGGCTCTTCAGACGGTCTTGACTGAGATGAGGAGAGCACTCCACTTGACTTGGCCTGTGTAGACCAGGCCTTGTGGTGAATTTTGCTGTTCCAGAAACGCTTCATTTATGTCCAATCTCACTGGCTCTCTCAAAGCACTGGAGAAAGTCTAATATTCCTCTCACTATCTCTGCACCCAAAACTATTGGGATCAAGTCATATCAAACTAGGAGTGAGGGAAGTATTGTTGTGAGATCCAAGAGAAGAGAATAAATGACCTTCACATGGAATCCCCATAACTCCTTTGTGATTTCCCCATATGGACTCTCTCTTACCTCTGGTTCTCCTGGGGACACATCAGCTGTCTCCCTCTGTGGGTCAGGTAGCTCAAGCTGGACTCCCTTCTGAGAGTTGTCAGGACGTTGCCTTCTGGAATTGGCCCAAGCCAGAAGGCAAGGAACTGACCATACTAACACCGGTATGGTCCAGCCCAGGAATCGGAGAAGATCCCAGTGGACCCTTTCAGAGAAGATGGTATTTATTTTCTGGGCAAGTCTATATATCTGGCAGTGGGCTGTCTGCTTTACATATGTATTTATTCTCACAAAAACCTTGAAGGAAGGGTATGTTATTGCAGAAGTAAGTAAGAGGAGGATGGAAGTTAAGTGGCTTGGCTAATGTTGCCAGCAGGTAGCAGGGCAGAACTCAAGCCCAGGTTGTCCTGACAGCAAAGCCCATGCTGTTTATATGACACCACGCAACCTGCTTTTCAGAGAAGTGCTAATGAACTTGGCTCAGTGGGGTGGGGCTGTGTGCTGGAGCAGAAGAATCGAAGCCCATTAGAAGAGAGCCAGGAGTCCAGTCTTGACAACTTAGACCCTCTCTTCCCTCATCACCTTCCTCTCCTCCTTCTTGTTCCTTTACCAGTCTGGGAGACTCTTAGGTCAGGGGAGCTTGGGCTGGGTCTGGAGGTACATCCAAAAAGTGAGGCTTTGGAGACCAAACAGACAAATGAGAGTTGTGAATATAATCCCACAAGAAATTGTTGGACGTGCAGCAAGCACTCAATATACATCTTCATTAGGGAGCAAGATATTCACCCCACATTGTTAAATGACAATCAGGGCTGTATATGACCAGGGGTCAAAAGGAGGGCTCCAGGCAACAGGGGCTCAGTCTGTGGTTGAGTCAGAGGAGGCAGTGCAGATGAAGGGAAAAGCTCCCATAAGGCACAGGGACCCTATCCAACTTCATCCTATGCAATCTCTGGCTCAGAGTAAATGTTTGTTGAATGACACCTGAAAACTGAAGAGTGGTTGAGATGACTGTCGAGGAAAGAGGAAAAATACCAAAGAACTCTTAGAGGCAGGAGTAAGTGGAAGGAGGACAGGTGAACACTGTGGTCTGTTTGGGGAAAGGAGGGAGATGCCATTGGCAGCTGTGCCCCACTGACAGGTGCCAGGCTGTGGGCACCCTGGGTTCTGTCCCTACGGGCCTGTCCTACAAGGAAACACTCTGGCATCTCCCCTTGGAGGTCTAATAAGCAACTTGAACTGAACTTGTTACCTTGTAGTTGACGGGAAGTCCATCCTTCCATTTTCTCAGGCCCCCAATCTTACTGCCATTCCTGCCCCCTCCCTTTCTCTCACCAACTACACCTAACACCATAGGTAAGAAGAGTGGCTCTACCTCCACACTCAGTCTAGATTCTAGAACACAAGCCCTTTTACCACTCATCGTCTGTTGTTCTGTGGTGTTCTCAGATACCTAGACATATGGAAAAGGCAAGAGGGGAGGACATGTGATTCATTGGAGACCAGGAAGATGTTTTCAAAATGACTGTTCATTCTCAGAGCCCAGTTAAAAACTGTATGTTCCCCTTAGCTGGCTTTTCCTCAGCATTTATTTCTAGCCTGGGCTGATGTCACTGATAAAATGAATGGAGAGATGAGTCAGTGGTTGAGTAGGGTGACAGGCCCTCAGTGGTAACTGCTAAATTAAGCTAGCTGTAGCCTCTTAAGTTCAATGTAAAAGCAGAAATGGAGGAAAACAGTATCACAGAGAGGAAGAAGCCCAGAGGAAGATAATTTTTGGTCTGTCTTAGAGAACAGATTTCTGCCAAGGGGCCCCAAATAATACATAATTGGCAGGCTTCTTGTCCACCCTGCTACTTTTGTCCCAGCAGAATTACATGTCAGTTGTGTAAACTGCTATAAATACTTATCAGTTTTGCAAAAATTATACCAGACAAAAGAGCTGGTGTCCTGTGGGAGCTACGTCTCAGAAATATCCAGATTTAGACACAAGATTACAACCTCCGAAACCTGCACCACAGTGTGCAATCACTTAAGTGTTTCAACAGCACAAATGCACCCAGAAATACCCCTTCCTCCTTACATTGTGTGTGGCGGGAGAGCACATGAGTCTGGACAAGTCACAGCTGTGTGTAAGCTGGAAATGGCAATCTTATGAAGCAATCTATGCCACCTCCCACTCAACTCAAGAAATTAGAATATGACCAAAAAAAAAAAAAGGACTTTTTAACCAATTCTTTCAACATATCCTATGAGAACTTACCACTTCTCAGGAGCTAGACCTTAGAGATAAAAGACAGACACCATTCTTGCTTTACAAAACTTACAGTTTCAGATAAAATACCTGGAAAGTATGGTAAGAACTGTGAAGGAAACAGAAAATAACAAGAGTGTTGAACTGTGAGAGAGAGAGTAGGGAAAGCCTATTTGAAAAGGGGAAAATGACAGGCACCTGGGTGGCTCAGTGGGTTAAGTCTCTGCCTTCGGCTTAGGTCATGATCTAAGGGTCCTGGGATTGAGGCGGGCTCTCTGCACAGTGGGGAGCCTACTTCCTCCTCTCTCTCTGCCTGTCTCTCTGCCGACTTGTGATCTCTCTCTCTCTGTCAAATAGGTAAATAAAATCTTTAAAAAAAAAAAAAAAGAAAGAAAAGAAAAGGGGAAAATGAGATCTAACAGATGAGGAAGAGCTGTCCATGTGAAGACTAAGAACAAGGCCATTCCAAACATAGGGAACGGCAAATGCAAAGGTCCTGAGAGGGGAAAAATGACATGCCTGCTATTGAAGTAGAGGGAAGTATAGAGGTACAAATCTGCAAGTCAGATAGAGAGTTATGGATCCACAGAGAGCAATTTGCCAGATGCCATTGTTTTATGCTTTCTGAAGTTTAAACAATCTTATTACCTTCTCTAAAGTCTCACAGCAAGCCAGTGTGAGAACTAGAACCCAGAACTCTGGACGAGTCTATATTACCAAACCCTCTTGACAACCAAAGAGAACAATTTGACTTTGCTCATTTTTGTTCTTCCAAGATATTAATAGCTCTGTGTATCATACAACAAGCAATTTGCAGATTTGGAAGAGATAGGAGAGATCATTTTATGTCATGGTCTTCATTCATTCATTCTTTCACTTAATCAACTGGTCAGGGATGTCCTCAAGGAAACTTATGAGCCCACAGCTTTATTATTTTGCTGGCCGCTGTACTTTTTTTTTTGCTTTTCTTATGTCCTGTGTGCTCTCTGTAGCCCCTGTAGCCCCAGAGCTCCATGAAGAGGTATGCAAAAAGTGCTCAATTAATACTGATGGAAAGTTGAAGGAAAGCCTGAATGGATGGCTGAATAAATGAAAGTTGACTATCCTGCATTCTTAATTGGAAAATTCACCTGTGAGAACATAGTTGTATTCATGCATGCCCCCGATCTTGTCTTCAAACACCACCAATAGGGAGTTGATATATCATTAAATGGCTTATCTGCCATAAAGACCATTAAAATCCGGTAGTCAGCTTTACAATGAGTGTGGTATTCACGAAGATTTTCTTAATCTTATTTCTCATTGTTTCCAATAGGTACTATATAGGCATGATTCCAAAGTTAAAACAATGTAACAATGGGTACTTTGTGAAGTCTTACTCCCACCTGTCCCTGGTTACTCTGTTCCCTCTGCCTCACTTCCCTGCCCCATTAGGTAGGTAGGTGACCCTACAGACTGGTTTGTCTCGAACCGTCCCAAGTTGTACCTACTATCTTGGTATAAATATTAATGGTGCTCCTTTTCCCTCTCAAAAATATCCCATTTAGACAAAAGATAATATGGTCACTCTATCTATAATAACTACCTTCACTATTTCCTTCAAACTTTTCTTTATGCAGAATCAAGCAACTAAGATTATATATTCCCATCCCCCCCTCTTTTTATGCTCTTCTCGGCATCTTGCTTTTCTCCTTAACAATTTGGAGACTTCCCAGTAACAGGACATAGAGGTGGTCTACTTCCTTCTCCCTTCCTTCCTTTCTTCCTTCCCTTTTTCCTCTCTCCCTCCCTTCCTTATTTATTTAGCAGCTGCATGGTCTCCATTGTTTGGATGACTGTGACTTATTTAACCACTCTGCTACTGATGGGCAATTGGGTTATTCTAGTTGTTTGCTATTATAATAAATGGAGCAAGGTTGTATCATTTAAGTGTGTGAAGTTGTGTCTAGAGGATTACTAAGTCAAATGGTACATGCAGCTGTAATTTTGATAGGTATGCTAAATTTCCCTCCACTGGGAGTGGCATTCTGCAATCCTATAACAAGGTATGAGAGACCTCGTTTTCCTATAACCCTGCTCTTAAATAACTCATGGATTATACAACTTGGTCCAAAATTAGCAATTGTGTTCTGGAGGGGAATACTGTTGGTGTATCTCTTCCCCCAGAACCTGACCTGGCTCCCTGGAACAGCCAAAGAAATGCTAGCATATTAATATTTTCTTCTAGTAGGTGGTTTTAAAAATTCTTTAAATATACCTTCATGAATACTAAGAACTTTCAGTATTTTCCTATTTTTCTCAATAATTAATAGCTTTTCTACTAAATCTCCTGATAAAATGGTCGCTAGCCAATGATGCTTCTTCAGTCTGATACACAAAGATTTTTAAGAACTATGGAAGGCTATTCTTTCAATAAATATGAGGGAGAGTAATGAGGTCTGTAGTATTTAGGAAATACTTACCTATCATCACATTTTTTAGATCCTTTGGACTATTGAGATAAATTGAGTTAATTGCCCACATCCTGCTGATAGAGTGGCCTTGCCAGAATAAAGGAAATTCACCCTGTTGAAAGGTGGAAATCAGACCATGTTCTGTAACTAATGAGTGAAGGGTTTCTCAATCTGTGGTCATTGGGCCACCTACTTTGAATCAGCTAAAGCACTTTTTAGAGGGTAAAGTCCTGAGTTTCTCTTTACCCATCTTTTCACATGTCATCATTCTGATCATTATCACTGTTGTCCATAGTTGTTGACCAAAAGCCATGTGTAGGACACCAGATCAATGCTCTATAGGGAACTCTTAGCTCCTCACCCTCTGAGTTTTAGTATTTCTTTTTTCCTTTCTTTCTTTTTTTTTTTTTACTATCTCACTATTTTTAAAAAGTATTTTATTATGAAAGTTTTCAAACATAGGTGAAAATAGAATAGTAGAGTAACCTCCATGTGTCCATGATGAGCTTGAACAATGACCAACTCATAGCCAACTTGGCTTC
Organism: Spilogale gracilis; assembly: GCA_004023965.1. Taxonomy (NCBI): domain Eukaryota; kingdom Metazoa; phylum Chordata; class Mammalia; order Carnivora; family Mephitidae; genus Spilogale; species Spilogale gracilis. The sequence continues at coordinate 1,066 of PITA01013682.1, read as the reverse complement.
ATCTATGTCCCCACCAAGCTCTCCCATCCTTGGAAATCCAAGACATCCTATATTTCATCTGTAAATACATTTTAGCATGTATGAGGAATGCTTCCCATTCCCACAGAGAAGCAACCAATCGGAAAGGGGCTTGAGAGGTGCCAGGTGTGGACAGAGGGAGAGCATCTCAGAAGGAGGATGGCCTGGCTAGAGGTCCAGTGTATCTCCTCTGGGTTGGCAATTAACCTCCAAGGAATTTGCCGTCCTGGATCTGAGATGCAGGTTTTGTCCTATGTCCTGAGGGACTGTCCCTGCTGGGTTGTTGGAGGGCCAGATGGTGGGTATTCACTGAGGCCAGTGCTGGGGAGAAGATATCAGATGGGGACACCATTGAACACTGGTGGTGGAAGCTCATTTTTGTTGTAAGTCAAGTGCTTCCTTCTGGTTTGAACACCTTGTCAGACTTTTTCCATCCTTCAGTAGGTTTTTTCTCAATTTCAACAGCATTTTGCCTGCATTTTCTTGCCCCATACAAGCAATTCATTCCAAAAAGCATTCATTCACTCTTCTGCAATATTCAGTATGCTGCCTAAGTTGAAAGTCGGTCTTTTTCTCCCTTTTAAAGGAAAAGTAACAATTTCTGTTTTTACAGAGAAAACCCAAGCACTTAATGAACTGTGTGATAAAATGTCATTTTATGATTTTGTAGCCACAACCGGCTATTGTTTGTAATCCTGTAAAACCTCAAAAACCTTCAACCCATTTTGCAACTGACCTAAGCCAGTGCAGGTGCCCAACGGTGGGGAAGCCAAAGCTTGCACCCCTTGACATCAGTAACAGAGATAGTGGGAATAAACCCCTGACCCAAACTGCAAGCACTACAGAAGAAACCTTTTAATCACCGTAGAGTTAAAAGGTTCCTACTAAATTGTTAGAGAGGCTGCACGAAGAGTAGGCTCTTGACCGATCTTTGGCCCAGAAAGCAAAGGGCTTCTTGGTGTTGGAACTGCTTTTCATGAAGTTGTGAAGCTGGCAACTTGAGAAGCCACGTTCTCATTTCTCTGGTTTCCACAAGGTTTTTTTTCTT